>CM053037.1:169570755-169770755 GCA_028564925.1 Lithobates sylvaticus | reverse complement strand
GCCGGACAGGTTGAGGCAGCGAGTTCCAGAGGATGGGAGAGGCTCTGGAGAAATCCTGGAGACGAGCATGGGAGGAGGAAACAAGAGAGCTTGACAGGAGGAGATCTTGAGAAGAGCGGAGAGGACGGTTTGGGATATGTTTGGAGACAAGATTGGTGATGTAGCTCGGGGCAGAGTTGTGGATTGGGTTTGTAAGTTGTGGTTAGTATTTTGAATTTAATTCGCTGGGTGATTGGGAGCCAGTGTAGGGATTGGAGGAGAGGGTTGGCAGACACTGAACGGTTGGTAAGGTGGATAAGTCTGGCAGCAGCATTCATGATAGACTGAAGAGGGTAGAGCCTATGCAGAGGCAGGCCAATGAGAAGGGAGTTGCAATAGTCAAGGTGAGATATAACAAAGGAGTGAATGAGGAGCTTGGTGATTTCATTTGTTAAAAAGGGGCGAATTTTAGAGATGTTACAGAGGTGAATTCTACAAACTTTTGACAGCGATTGGACTTGAGGCTGAAATGATAAGTCCGAGTCTAGGATTACACCGAGTACCCTGGCGTGAGGGGAGGGACTGATGGTTGCATTGTTGATTTTGATGGAAAAGTCATGCAGGGGGGCACGGGCGGGGGGGGAATATTAAAGTGGAAGTAAACCCCCCTATCGTTTTCAGCCAAGGAAGCTGCCATCTTTGCCTCTGTTTAATCTTCAACTGCCACAGTGCTGCACATGTGATCCGTTATGACACCAGCCATTGGATGGTTTGACTGTTTGGTTGAGAGCACAGCCAATGTGCAGTTAGCATTCACGGCATGCCTTTTTTTTTTTAGACTGTTAAATCGATGGGTTTACTTCCGCTTTAATAGCTCAGTTTTAGAGAGATTTAATTTAAGGAAGTGGTGCGACATCCATGCTGAGATGTCAGTTAGTAAGTTAGTAATGCGAGAGGAGACTGAAGGAGTGAGGTGAGGAGTAGACAGATAGATTTGGGTGTCATCGGCGTATAAGTGGTATTGGAAGCCGTGGGCGGTTATCAAGTGACAAAGGGAGGAGGTGTAGATGGAGAAGAGAAGGGGTCCAAGAACTGAGCCTTGGGGGACCCCCACAGAAAGGGGCAATGGAGAGGAGGAGACAGAGTTGTAGGTAACACTGAAGGAGCGCTGTGATAGGTAGGCAGAGAACCAGGATAGAGCAGAATTTTGGAGGCCAAGGGAGTGTAGTTTATTGAGAAGGAGTGGGTGGTCAACAGTATCAAAGGCTGCAGAGAGGTCAAGTAGTAGTAGTATGGAGTACTGGCTGTCGGATTTAGCAGTTAGTAAATCGTTAGTGAGTTTTAGTAAGGCAGTTTCCGTGGAGTGCTGCGAGCGAAAGCCAGACTGTAAAGGGTCAAGAAGGTTATTTTCACTGAGGTAGGAGCTAAGACGGTTTTAGACTAAGCGCTCTAGAAGTTTAGAGGAGAATGGGAGCAATGAGATGGGCCTTAGGTTATTCAGGTTGGTGGGGTCCAGGGAGGAGAGCGGAGATCTGACAGGGCGGTCCCTGCACAGTGTGCAGGGACCGCCCTGTCATCAGCCGGCTCAGCGGGGATCAGCTGACGTCAGCTGACTTACGTCAGTTCCGGTGGCCGACGTCAGTTCCGATATCTGCCATTTGCATTCCACCCTGGTTACGTAGAACCGGCGGCGCTAAAGAAAATCGCGGGTCATCCAGATATTAGATCGTGTGGGGGGTGAATCGAAATCGCAATCTTTTTGTGATTAATCGTGCACCTCTAGCGAATTTTGATCTCTATAATCTGAGATCCACCCAATCTGGTAAGCTGCACTGTTTTATTATACCTTCCGAACAGAAGCACCAAGTTTTATCAGAGTGTCCAAAATCACGGTTTCATCATCAGGAGCACTGTGTGGACTTTAATATTTAATATTGTGTTCATGATTTACACTAAATATTTGCACATATCACTGTGTTTGGTAGCGCTATTTTATTTTCTCTACATTCTATGAGCTGATATTTAGGCTATTTAAATTGCAGCACCACATTATATATATATATTTTGCATTTTTTGCATTTTTTCATCACATCAATTTCTTTGGTAATTTATTTTTCCCTGTCATTTCACTAATTTGGGGCAGCGCAGATATTTCACTATACGCAAATATCGCAGGGCCAAAACTTGGATGTTTTTTTCGACGGAATTCCGCTCAAGCTTGGCTTGCATACACACGGTCACACAAAAGTACTCTGAACTTTCGACTGTCAAGAACGAGGTGACGTACAACACTACGACGAGCCGAGAAAATAAAGTTCAATGCTTCCGAGCAAATTGTTTCCGAGCATGCGTAGGAATTTTGGGCGTCGGAATTTGTACAGACGATCTGAACTTTTGTTGACAGCGGTTTAGACATTAATGGCTGTGTGTTGAGTTATTTTGAGGGGACAGCAAATTTACACTGTTATACAAGCTGTACACTCACTACTTTACATTGTAGCAAAGTTTAATTTCTTATATGTTGTTATATTAGTTAGCCCTGTCCCTTCTGGTCTAGGATTCTATTGCTAGTGTTAGCTCAAAACTCAGTAACCAGCAAAGGCTAAAGCCAGGTTAGGCATCTGAAGTTGCACAGGAAGTTAGAGCTCTGGTTGCATGGCAGAGTAAAAGATACTAGGGTCTAAATAGCAGAGAAAATAGGCTGACTCTAAGTTTGAGTGTCACACTACGGTTTCTGCTGGTGAGAAGCTACATTCCAGTCTGATTGGACAACAGTTGGAAGATCTCCCCTTCACCAGTGATTCTGTCTTCAGGTCATCGACACCAAGATGGATGCCACATTGCGATACTCCTCAGGGTCCATGCAACTGAACTTTGCTGCAACATTCATCTGCAGGTATCTCTATTGAAAACACTATATACACACATCCACCAGGGCTCCTGTCAGGAACTTCATTAATATTACCTGTTTGTACATTGGATGTATCTACTATTATTAACCTTTTATTATATAAAATGTGTATTATTCCCATACTGGTGTGCATTTATATACTTATGGTTATGCTGGCCACAGTAGTTTCTCTTCTCTCAACTACTTTAATTATATTACTGGTTAATTTCCCAGGAATGGATACCCCTCTACTCACAGAGGCCCTGTCCTGGGTGGAGGACTGCCTACTTTATTATCAAACCCACTCTTCTGTTCTCGTTCTCTTATTTAATTACAGGTTTAGTGCAATATTCTGTTTGGGAAGGGCCATTTCTCATAACTCACCGCCAAAAGAAGGCTACAAACCCTATAAAGCAGAGAAGAAGATTACACCATAAAGAACTGTATCAATAAGTTGGAGTACTGTCCGGGAGCGTTCTTAAAACTTGAATCAGCCTTCAATTGAATATTTAAAGCTTTTACCGCAGAGGAACCCCTAAAATAATTTCAGGTCTCGGGGAACCTGTATTAAAATCAATCAATCAGGGGTCAATGGCAATAATCCCCTTTGTATTGGTGGTCAATAGGAAGGATGCATTCCTTATGGTGGTGGTCAGAATGCCACCAGACAGCTAAAAAGATAATTGGTGCCATGCTTAGGAGTCGACCGTTTGTTGCCGATTATTGGCGACCGATATTCATCCGGTATCGGTAACAAACTTACCGATATTACTGATATTGCTTCAAGTGGTTGTACCGGGGTGAAGCCTGCTAAGTAGCCACTCGGCCGTTACCACAAGTAGCAGGAAGGTCTTATAGACCCCAGATCCCTCCATAAAGAGTACCTGTCACTGCCTATTACTGTCACAAGGGATGTTTACATTCAGCTTCAATTTGCTGAGGAACCAGCCTTGTGCATGGCCATCTCCCGAAGATTCCTCCCCTGGTTGCTTTCTCAGTTGTTGGGCCTCTCCACAGACAAGACGGCACCAGACCCCCTTGGAATCCTCCTTCCAGTTAGGTTGCCTCAGGCTAGCCAACCTCCGCACCCCAGGCCATGAGGGCCCCTGAGGGCTGGTCAGGAGGACCAGGACCAAACAGATAGAAAGATCTTCTGGACCGGAACCCAGAAGCATGTGATCTCAGTACCTTAAGTACCCTCTCCCAGAATTCACAGCGAGACGACACTCTCACTGGTTGGTTCCGAGAGAGATTGGCACCCAATGCGTCCAGCCAAACTGCGTTACATTTACAAAACACACTCGTCAGGAGCCCGGCGCTACATACATAAAAATATTGCCACTATATACCTTTTTAGCTGATCTGTATACCACGGTCAGTGATAAACTACGCAGTTTCTCCAGTACTGAGAGTTCAGGAAGGAGGAGACTTCCACTTCAGCCTTTATACACGCCCACATGAGTGATGCCAATATCATGTGACCTGGCTATCTCTGAGAAAAAGTAATTATTCTCTCTATCATAAAAGACACAACTGAGCATGTGCCGGTCGGCTACTCTGCCTGTGTTAGCTGGCTTTTCCCAGATAGACAGTGCAGGAGGGGGAGGATCTATGCATACAGAATAAAACAGCATTTTTACACAGTGCAGAGAATTAACCCCTTAAATTCCACAGTGAGTATAACAAGCATGCTATGCTACATATACAGACAGATTTTACAGTTGTGGGTTTAGTAACACTTTATTCTTGACCATTCTGTACTCCTCCCTTTGACAAGTAAGGGCATACACATGATGGGTGCACCTGGCCCAGGCCCCCCACTACCTCCCTCTTCTTAAAGCGACCCTTTTCTCCTTGCTCCCCTCCACACTTGTCAGTGTTTTGATCAGACAGGAAGGGAATCTACCCAGAGCAGTAATGAAAAACCTTATGGATTCTAACTGTTCCCCATCACTAAACAGATCTCTGGCTAGGAAAGGTGGACATATGTGGCATCAATCAGCCATTTTCAGCAGTGGTGTCCTGTGCTGCCCCTTTCACCTCCCTCTCACTCCTGTGCTGCCTGCTTCTTTTTTATTACTGTCTATAAGCCTCTGTAATATGGGGGAGCCCAGGATCACCAACCAGCTGTTTGTAAAAGTAAACAGTCTTTACTATCCCTTTAAAACAGCTTTATTCAACAAAGCAAATACAAATAGTCCATAAATCAGTTATATGAAAAACAATATTATGGCTCACCACCAGTATACCAGTCCCACCCCTGGGTTAAGGTTCCCATCTGCTTCATGGTACAGGAAAAACAGGAGCTCAGCAAACAATATCTCAGCCAGATAGTCCACACTACCTCACAGCTGTGAACTACTCCACTCTACATCACAGACAGACTCAGACTCCTCCCTGCACCTTTTCAAGCCTCCCCTGCAGGCGGGTTAACCTTTTCGAGACCAAAGTCCCTGTAATCAGGGTTGAAGGCTCTTTCCCACCCAAAGTCTCTCAGAGCCTCTGAATACTGGGTCACATGTGAGGATTTACCAATCCTAAGAGAACTGACAATCAGTCCTCTCCTTCCTGCATGAGTAAGAACCCCTGGGTACTCAGAAACGTCTCTATCATTCCCCTTAAAGGAACCACAACCCGAATAACAGGGTAATATACCTGCCTTCCACAAACCTTCTCCACATCCTGGACACCCCCTTACTGCCCTACTTACTGCCCTATAACTGTGCTAACCCTCTAATGCCACCAACTGGTGCTCTGCTATTGGCTGGAACTCCTGTACTGCCGCTCTGCCACCTCCTACTTTCTCTTAAATAATCCTGGATGTTCCATCTGCTGCTAGGTGCCAGGCTGTCCACCTCTGCCCCTTACTATTGCTCTTTCCCAGCCCCATATTGCTCCTGTACTTTTTCTCTATCATCACTTACTAGAAATAGGTGTAAAGGACATCCATCTGATGTAAATAATCTTATAAATGTGTATTAATAAAAATATGTTTGTATGATTTGTAATTACATATAAAGTTGTTAAGCAGGAAGATTTAAAGCGTTACACTGACTCTAATGCCTTACTACAAAAGGGTCATGGAGGCACCCTGCAATAAACATTTATTTGAAAAATAATTATAAAAATAAATAATTAGATATATGAAGAAAAAAAATTAAATACGTCATAGAATATGAGGTTGTAAACTGGTAAACTCTCAATTTCCAGCCAAATCCAGCCATGTTGAGATCAAAATGCTGTTCCCCAAAAGCGATGTTTTAGTTAAACATGGAGCCTGGTATTGACCCATAACTTTCTATAGGTCTTGGATACCACCATAGTAAGATTTTTCTGCTATATATGTTGATTCTGTTTAACTGGAAGGTTTGGGAATCTGCCAACATTTTGCGTGCCCCAGCTCTTCCTATTATATTGCCCATAATTTAAAATAAGGGAAATACAGAAGGGATGGTAGGAAGAATGTATCCTTAATTAAAAGTGATTATTTCTAAAGTTTTTTGAAATGCTGTCCTGATTTCTTGGTTCCTCAGACTATATATAATAGGATTAAATAAAGGAGTAAACACAGTGTGAAGTAAAGATGCAATCTTATTGATAATCAAAGAGTGTCCTTTAGAGGGTATCATGTATTTAGCTATCAGTGTCCAGTAAAACAACCCCACCACAAGAAGGTGAGAACTGCAGGTTGAAAAAGCTTTTTGTTTGCCTGTTGTGGACAGTACGCTGAGAATAGTATGGAAGATGTAGATGTACGTCATCGTGATAAAACCACATGGAAAAATAAATATTGGCAAGGAAAAGACAAAAACTTCTAGTTCAACCGAATAAGTGTCTGAACAAGAGAGCTTCTGAAGAGGGGAGAGGTCACAGTAGAAGTGGTCAATGACATTGTCAGCACAAAAGTCAAAATTGGATACAGGAAGAACGACTACAAGATTTGAAGTAAAACACAACAGCCATGGCCAGATCGAAAGTTTGACACAAAACATCATGTTCATGATACTGGAATATCTTAAAGGGTTACAGATGGCCAAGTACCGATCATAGGACATGATCGAGAGGAGGAAACATTCCGTAAGAGTTGTAGCGCTGAAAAAATAAAATTGTACAATGCAGCCACAGAAAGTAACTATTTCCTTCCCAGGAAGAAGACTGCCAAGAATGTTTGGAAGAATGTTGGTTGAAATCAAGAGATCTGAAAATGAGAGATGACTTAGGAGATAATACATAGGTATCTGAAGGGCTGGGGTGATGGACACTAATACAATGATCAGAAGATTTCCTGTGATAGTAACTATAAAGATGATTAGGAAGACTATAAACAGTACAAGATTTAATTCGTGAAGGTTTCCCAATCCTAGAAGAACAAATTCTGAGACTTTTGTATAATTCTTTCCAGACGTAATGTTGATCGAATCCATAAATCTGCAGTATAAAAATGTTTCTTTTCTGGTCTATGATGGTTTATAGTCAACCAAATCATGTAACTAGAAGTAGCAAATCACTCGTCCAAGTGGCTTCTTTGATTGATAAACTGAAAGACATCACTTGTGCGAGAAATAATATGTTTTGGGAATAATATACTAGTCAGTTTTGATTGATTTGCTAACACTAGATAATATTTTTGTTTATTTTCTTGGAATACGTTATATATATTGTAAGATATAGATTTTACCTTTTATAAAATAAGTTTATAAACATCCCCCCTTTGGGAGCCAACACTGCATGGCTGTTGGCTCTCAATCTCAGCTGTCACTGACATCCACCAATAAAAAAATACAAAAAAATAGCAGGGTGTGATGAACTAGGAGTGCATAGCGAGGGTGGATTCAAACCTATTCTTTTTTCACCTGATGCACTATCCATTGAAGTCCATGGAAGTGCATCAAAATGCATGTCAATGTGAGTTGGTGAACATTAACATGCATTGTTGTGCAGTTTCCAAATCATGCTGCAATGCACTTTTTATTGGATGTCAATGTGCATCATAATCTAAATCTGTGAGATGCATTGGGATGCGTTTTGTTGCAATTCCATTGATTTCAATAGAAAAAACTCCAAGCAAGATGCAAATATGTGAATGTTGGCTAGCATGTTCTCAAATTTTCCGCCAACAAATGTGTGTCCGTCGGACAAAAGTCCAAAGTACAAACATGCATGATCGGAAGCAAGGACGAGCCAGAAGCGGTCGGTCTTGTAAACTAGCGTTTTTAATGGAGAATTAACATTCATGACGTGGCAAATTATGAAATCTCCAAATGCAGCGCACATTCTCTTCTTCTTTAATGGGATAATAATGAAGCTGCTTTGCTGGTGAAACTATTTTTCAAAGGCTTTTTTTTTTTCTAGTGATATCAAGAATAATATTATTATGTTTTTTTTTTTTTATTTGTGCATTAAAAAATAAAAATAAAAAATTAGACATGCTATCTGCCAGCCAATAGAACTTAACCAAAAAGTGCATTATATGCATCCAAAAATATAGAACATATACCAAATCAAATCATTATTCAACCAAAAAAATAATGTCAAAGCAATAACTCCAAGGCCAATAATAAATAACATGTTATCTCCTCCGATTCCACAACATGTCTGTCAGAAACGAACTGAAAAGCACAAAATGAAAAACGTGAAAAGAAAAGCACGAATCAACACTCACCAAACTTCTACTAACACGAAATTAGCAGAAGGAGCCCAAAGGGTGGTGCTAAAGAGCTCAAAAACCACGTAGTACATCACTACGTTCGTAATTTTTGGCCAAGATTTGTGTGACCGTGTGTAAGACAAGTATGAGCAAACACTCATCGAACAAAATTCCACGGTTTTGTTGTCGGAAAGTCCGATCGTGTGTACGAGGCATATCAGTTCATTTTCTTCTTAAAACAGTCATAGCCTGAGTAGAAAAGCCTGCCCTTTGCCAGCAGCTGCTTAGAAGGACCCTTGTTGTCCATGGGAAAGCAGTGGTATCATTGCAGAGTTCCATCACCCCCCCTACAGAGTTAGACCAGTCAGCAAATCTCATGCTCCCTGTTGATTGGAGATTTCTCACTCAGTAGGGGGCGTGTTGGACCGTTTCTAAAAGATCTCAGCTTCCCGATAAGGTTCCCACTCTGCACAACCTAACAGGACACAGCCTGTTTTAATGGGAAATATGAAGCTAACTTAACCACCTGGGATCCGCGCTATAGCCGAGTGACGGCTACAGCGCGGATCTAAGATGCCGGGACGACGTCTATTGACGTCGTCCCGGCCACGAGCTGCCTGCGCGCCCCCAGATCCGAGTAAGGGGTCGATCCCGACCCCTTACCACGTGATCAGCTGTCAGCCAATGACAGCTGATCATGTGACAATAACAGAGCCGGTAATCGGCTTTTTTTCCTCCTCGCGCTGACAGCGCGAGAAAAAAAAAAAAGCCGATCACCGGCGTCAGTGAGAGGGACATCAGTCCCTCTCACTGCAATGTGCCCAGCAATGTGCCCAATACATGGTGCCCACTATTGCCTAATTAAAGTGCCGCCTACCAGTGCCCACATTGCAATCTGTCAGTGCCCACAGTGCCATTGGTCAGTGCCCACAGTGTCATCTGTCAGTGCCCACAGTGCCATCTGTCAGTGCCCACAGTGCCAGTGCTGCACATCAGTGTCACCTGCCAGTGCTCATCAGTGTCACCTACCAGTGCTCATCAGTGTCACCTACCAGTGCTCATCAGTGTCCCCTACCAGTGCCCATCAGTGTCACCTATCAGTGCCCATCAGTGCCATCCATCAGTGCCACCCATCAGTGCCATCTATCAGTGCCCATCAGTGTCATCCATCAGTGCCCATCGGTGCCACCCATCGGTGCCACCCATCCGTGCCACCCATCCGTGCCCATCAGTGCCATCTTTGCTGTCCCCATCAGTACCGACTTATCTGTCCCCACCAGTGCAGCCTATCAGTGCCCACCAGTGCAGTCTATCAGTGCCCACCAGTGCAGCCTATCAGTGCCAACCAGTGCATACTATCAGTGCCCACCTGTGCCGCCTCATCAGCGCATATCAATGAAGCAGAAAAATGACCTGTTTGCAAAATTTTATAACAAACTATTAAACATGATTTTTTTTTTTTTTTTTAATTTTCCATCTTTTTTTGTTTGTTTAGAAAAAAATAAAAACCCCAGCTGTGATTAAATACCACCACAAGAAAGCTCTATTTGTGGGAAAAAAATGATAAAAATGTCATTTGGGTACAGTGCTGTATGACCGCGCAATTGTCATTCAAAGTACGTCAGCGCCAAAAGCTGAAAATTGGTCTGGTCACGAGGGGGGTTTAAGTGCCCAGTAATCAGGTGGTTAAACTGAAAGTGTAATTAGGTTTTAAGTAACCCTTAAGGCTAGGTTCACATATATGTGGTTTTGGTGCAAAGTCCGGTGTGGTTTGCATTCAGCGGTTCAGGTGCAATTCAGGTGTGAATTTGAAACTGAAATCACACCTGTACCGGACTGAAAAACACGCAGGACCCTTTTAAAATTCACACCGCAACCAGCCCGCATATATGTGAACTGGTTCCATTGAAAGCTGGTCTTGTTTACATGTTATGCAAATTGGATGTGGTCCTAAATGGTCTTGTCTCTCCTCCAGCCTGTGACTGGACAGTGAAAGGAGAAACAGCACCATAATGAGCTTATCTCTCTGTGACTCTGCTCTCCCCACCTATCAGAATGTGCCCTTTTCTGAAGCACCACTTATTGTTTTTTTTTGCTGCTTCTCCCTCTCAGAATTCCTCTATACAGCGGGTTGCAAAAGGGTGAAACCGAGTCAAATTCAGGTACTCACACCGCCTTAAAAAATACATTTAATCATGTATGAATGAATACAGAGCCACATTAGTGTGTGTCTTATATCCACCTGGAGTTCAGCTTTAACTTTGAATTTCTAATCTGTGTGATTGTTCCAGGTCAGAGGGAACATTGAAGCCAGAAACAATCAGGCATGCCGAAGGAGGTCAATCCTCTCTTTATGAATACTTGTTGCCTGGCTGTCTATGGCTTCATTGTTGTCTAATGTCGCGTACACACGACCAAACTTTTCAACGGACTTGGTCCGGAGGATAATCCGACGGACTTTGCAGCTGAGGTCCGCCGGACTTTCAAGCGAACGGACTTGGCCACACACGATTACTCCAAAAGTCCACCTGATTCGAACGTGATGACGTAGAATAAGGAAGTTCATAGTAGCCAATAGCTGCCCTAGCGTCGGGTTTTGTCCACCGGACTAGTACACAGACGAACGGATTGTCTGCTACAAAGCCAAGGTCCGCCGGACTTTTGGGAAGAAAAAGTCCGCTGGAGCCCACACACGATCGAATTGTCCGACGGACTCTGGTCCCCCGCACCAAGTCCGCCGGAAAGTCCGATCGTGTGTACACGGCATAAATCGCTATCCCAGAATAAATACAGCATGTAGATTGTGAGTTCTGACTTTCCTCTGACTTCATTGGCTTTATGCTTTTCCTAGGTCAATGACTCAGAATGTCAGGGACAGCCAAGCAACTAGCATTTCCATAGAAGGGCAACACTAGCAGCTGCATGGCAGGCTGCCTTTATATTCATGCTGTAAAATCAAGTAATATTATACCTTGTCAGATTTGTGAATACAGCATAGTATGTCCTAGCACTTTTTCGTTGGTGACAAAATACTGTAATTTTAAATGTCTTCCTACAATCTTTAAAGAGAGATAATAGCTATAAAAAGACACCGACAGAACACAGATGTGATCACATAAAACCAAACTCTTCTGGGGCTATATGCCGCAGACCATTGTTTGATCTTCCTCTTATATCATTTATACAATTCATATTTAAGTTTCTAGGGATTGTAATCAAAGTCCCTCAGTGATAGGCTTTGTTTATTATATTACCTTGATTAAATATATTCTCATTATACAAGAAAAATTGCAATTTTAATAGTTATGTGAAAGTAAAAATACATAAAATATTAAAGTTTATCTAAAACCCAAACAAAAAAGCTAAACAGCTATTTTCTATACTTGCTGAAAATGTACAGAACCTTAAATAGAAAGCTAATGTAGCCACCACATAACTAAGGATGACTCCTCACCATAAGAGGAATTTCTGTGCCACTGTGCCCACATACTAAATTCCACTAACTCAACAGCCAAATATGTAGAAAGGACTTTGAGGGGCACATGTGCAAAAGTTGTGGTAATGACCAATATAATAAAAAAAATTACAAATGCCTTATTTAATCTAGATAAAAACATATATGTGACCATTTCATACATCTTGCATCCATCCTATATTTAAGGGCCTTCTAGCCCACTTTTATTAAAAGGAAAAAAGGAAAGTCCATAAAACATAGGGTTTCCTACATAGGAGTTCTTCTTCAGCAAAAGATACACATGAAAAATGCTAGCCCACCTGGCTCTTAAACTCTCCCACAGCTTTAATTTGTCAGGAGCGTCTAGCGCTCCTGCTCCTCATTCCAGCATCCTGGTTTTGGCTGTGGCACTCTCCTTGTTATTCTGTCCACCTGCAAGGTTATTAATGTGGCCAGTCTCTGGGTGAAAACCAAACCTGTTATAAGCCAGCCAAACACTCATCGCATGCTTGTGATAGAGAGTGATACGTATGTAATTCCTGATCAAGCCCCCCTGTCCGTCTGTCTGCCTTGCTCTGCTAGTTTGGATTTCCCTGTGTGTGACCTTGGACCGGATATTGGACTATTCCCTGCACTCAGTCTGCCTTTTACCTGGACTGTCATTGAACCACTCTGCCTGTCTGCCAACCGCAAGTACCTGTTGGCTTTGTTTCAGTTCACGCCTGCCCTGGTGTGGTAGCCAGGCACTATAGCATTGTGTATAAGAGCTGGGGGCAACTGAGTACCGGTAGGCCTGCTTGCCTTATGGGAAAGGGGGCTGCTATAGGTGAAGAAAATAGTAGCCAGCTATAGTGTCTGGACACCTGTGTTTGGGTAGATGTGATATAATTACTGTACCTATTCTCTTTATGCTGGTCATCCAGGCCACAGGTTCTTCAATGCAGATGGCTTCACTCCAATGCACGCAGCTCCTCTCTGGCTCCTGGAGAGGGCTTGGAGTCCTTCTGACACCTGGACCAGAGACCCTCCTGTCTCTCTTGAGTGGAGCCCTGAGTATTCCCAAACCTCCATTATAAGGCCTATGTGCATCTGAGCACACACTCTGCTGGTCCTTCACAGAACCCAGACACTGGGTTGGCGACTCTGTCCCACCCAAGACACTATGGAATCTCCAAACTACGGATCCCTATCCAGGAATACCAAAACCTTGGGAAAGCTGCAAAAGCAGTCTTCTCCACTCAAAACAAATATTCCTTATGCCGCGTACACACGAGCGGAATTCTCGTCGGAAAAGCCTTGGGTGTTTTTTCCAACGGAATTCTGCTCAAGCTTGTGTTGCCTACACACGGTCACACCAAATTCTGACTGTCAAGAACGCGGTGACGTACAACACTACGACGAGCAGCGTAAATGAAGTTCAATGCTTCCAAGCATGCGTCTAATTGTTTCCGAGCATGCGTTGGAATATTGCGTGTCGGAAATTGCCACAGACGATCGGAATTTCCGATAGAAATGTTTCCGTCTGAAAAATTGAGAACATGCTCTCAATCTTTTGCTGGCCGAATTTCCGCCAGCAAAAGTCCGATGGAGCCTACACACGGTCGCATTTTCCGACCAAAAGCTCACGTCGGTCTTTTGCTGGCGGAATTTCCGATCGTGTGTACGTGGCATTAGTCCTACATTCAAATGTGCAAATGCTGTGTCCTTTTCTTGACCAATTACACAGTGAGAGAGTCTTGTAATGTCACACAACCTATGGCCCTACTCACTCTTGTAAATTCTGTACTGTTCATCTACTGCTTCTCCACTCCCTACAACGCCTGTGTTGTCCCTCTTCATTTTTATTACTGCTTATAACCCCCTTACTGCCCTACTACCCCCTATAACTGTTTTACATCTCTACTGCCACCTACAGTTGCTCTACCATTGCCTAAAACTCCTGTAGTGGGGCTCTGCCACTTCCTATTATCCCTCCACTATCCCTTTTTCTGCCAGGTACTTACCACTCTGCCACCCATCACTGCCTCCTACTGTTGATCTTTCCCTATCCCATATTACCTCTCTACTCCTTCTCTATCATCCCTTACTAGAAATAGGTGTAAAGGAGATCCATCTAATGTAAATAATCTTACCAATGTTTATATCATACTTTTTAAGCAAGAAGTTTTACAATGCATTACTCTGATTCTAAAATCGTATTAGCCCAGTTTTCTTTGTAAACTATGAGTCATGAAGGCACTCTCCAATAAACATTTATTAAAAAAATAAAGCTAAAAAAATTAGATATATGAAAAAAAAAAAAAATCATACAACATGAGTTTGTAAACTGCTAAAATATCATTAAATACATAAAATTGTCCAAAAACTATGATGACCAGCAGCTACGTGCGTCCAAATTCCAGCCAAATCCAGCCATGTTGAAATTAAAATGCTGGTCCCCCAAAGCTAATATTTTATAGGTAGAGCCTGGTGTCACACCCCGACTTTCTATATGTATTGGATACTGCCATAATGAGATTTCCCTGCTTTATAACATTATTACTGTTCACCTAAATGTTTTGGGAGTCTGCAAGCTTTGTGTGCCCCAGCCCCTACTGTTACATTGCCCATAATTTAAAATAAATGTAAATCCAGAAGGGATGGCAGGAACTCCTCATAGTGTTCAGACCTGAGGACTCAGCGCCAATGTTATATCAGTTTATCAGAACAGACCCCTCATCCAAAGGGGATTATTTCTAAGAAAGTTTTTGAAGTGCTGTCTTGACATCTTGGTTCTTCAAACTATATATAATAGAGTTTAATAATGGCGTAAACACAGTGTGAAGTAATGATACAAAACAATCTTAAAGGGGGATTCCACCCTAAAGTGGAACTCCCGCTTTTCGGAACCCTCCCCCCCTCCGGTGTCACATTTGGCACCTTTCAGGGGGGGGGGGTGCAGATACCTGTCTAAGACAGGTATCTGCACCCACTTCCGGGCATAAACTCCCACGGAAGTTAACGTCATTTCCTGTCCCGGCGCGCTGTCTGCCGGGACACACACGTGTCCCGACAGACAGCGCTGAACATTCTCATTGCGCCGCGCGACTCGCGCATGCGCAGTAGGGAATCGGGAAGTGAAGCCACTTCCTGATTCCCTCACCGAGAAAGGCGCCGGCTACAGCAGAGAGCCGAGCGATCGATCGGCCTCTGCTGCCGACACCGCTGGACCCTGGAACAGGTAAGTGTACATTTTTTAAAAGTCAGCAGCTGCAGTATTTGTAGCTGCTGGCTTTTAAAAAAAAAATTTTCAGTACAGTCCCGCTTTAATAATAATCAAAGAGTGTTTTTTAGAGGGTGTCAGGTCACCTGAGGCCAGGGGATAGATGCACACCGTTGGAGTCAGGAGTGCACCGCTAAGATAGTGGACCCTACACCTGACTGCTGCGGATGGAACTCTGGGTGGTTCAGGAAGGCAGGCCCACTGGGGCACCAACACGGATCCCACTGGGAGCTAGAGCATAAGATTCCCTCAGGGAACAGAGTCTTATGCCCGTACACACGATCAGACTTTCCGACAACAAAACCATGGATTTTTGTTCGAAGGATGTTGGCTCCAACTTGTCTCGCATACACACGGTCACAAAAATGTTGGCAAACAATTGCGAACGTAGTGACGTACAAGACGTACGTGATATATCTCTATTACGAACGCTAGTTATATCTCCGGCTCGTACTTGATTCCAAGCATGCGTGAACTTTTGTCAGACGGACTTGTGTACACACGACCGGAAAGTCCGACAACAAACATTTGTTGGCGGAAAATTTGAGAACCTGCTAGCCAACATTTGTTGGCGGAAAGTCTGACAACAAATGTTCGATGGAGCTTACACACGGACTTTCCACCAACAAGCTCACATCCAACATTAGTTGTCGGAAAATCCGATCGTGTGTACGCGGCATAAGAGTCTAAGAAAGTTTGACACAAAACATGATGTTCATGATACTGGAATATCTCAAAGGGTTACAGATGGCCAAGTACCGATCATAGGACATGACGGAGAGGATGAAACATTCTGTAGCAGTTGTAGCACATAAAAATAAAATTGTGTGATGCAACCACGGAAAGTAATTATTTCATTCACAAGAAGTAGACTGCCAAGCATGTTTGGAAGAATGTTGGTTGAAATTACGAGATATGAAAGTGAGAGATGACTTAATAGATAATACATAGGTATTAGAAGTGATGGATACTAATACAATGATCAGAAGATTTCCTGTGATAGTGAATATAAAAATGATTAAGAAGACTATAAATATTGCAACATTTAGTTTGTGAAGGTTTCCCAGTCCTAGAAGAACAAACTCTGATGCCGCGTACACACGATCGGAATTCTCGTTGGAAAAAGCTCTGATGGTTTTCCCATCGGAATTCTGACGGAATTTCGCTCAAACCGTCTTGCCTACACACCATTCACACCAAATTCCAACCGTCAATAACACAGCGACATAAAACACGTTCGACGGCACTATGAAAGGGAAGTTTAATGCTTCCAAGCATGCGTCAAATTGTTTCTGAGCATGCATAGGAATTTTGGGCATTGGAATTGCATACACTCGATTGGAAAATCCGATAGAAAGGTTTTCCGTCGTAAAAATTAAGAACAGGCTCTCAATCTAAAGTCCATTGGACTGTTTCCATTGGAAATTCCGGCTGTGTGTACGCAGCATTAGACTTTTGTATAATTCTTTCCGGACGTAATTTTGATAGAATTCATAAATCTGCAGTATAAAAAATAATTCTGGTCTATGATGGTTTATAGTCACTCGGATTATGTAATTAGAAGTAGCAAATCAAGTCCAACATCTTGAAAATGTTTTCATCTCTTGTCCAAGTGGCTTCTTTAATTGATAAACTGAAAGATATCACTTATTAATATGTTTTAGGAATAATATACTAGTCAGTCTTGGTTGCTTAACCATGCGGTGCATTTACTCACCAGAAGGGACCAGAATAGAGAGGACAAATATAACAATTTGGGTTGGCCACCAAGTAATCCAACCCCAGCAATGATCACCTTCTGTGTCTGGTGGCAACACAAGTCCCAGTGGTCCTGTGTCCATAAAGCAGCACACATCTAGCATGGAACTAGTCCCAGTGTCCAGACAACACTACACAACCAGTATGAAACTATAAGTGCCAGCAGTCCTGATCTTACATACACAGGTACAGAAATGCAGTAGATGTCCAATTAGTTCTAATCTCCTTCTAGTGAGACCCCCCATAGCTGTGAGTTCCTCTGTGTTTAGCACAGACACAGGAGGAAACTTGAAGTACACTGACCCCTTTCTCTGAGCATAGGCCTGTTATATTATATCTAGAGTTTAGCAATCGTAGACCAGAGCCCTAATTGCTGGTGCTAAGGTATCTGGCTTTATTCTGGTACAGAGTACTTTGAAACATGTTCTCCCTGCTGAGGACATGCCTAACCATGCAGATCAGCTAACAGATTTTAGGTCTAACGGGTGCCTCGGGTAGTACAACGTAAAATCTGGGCTTATTTTTCTACCTGAAAGCCGCAGGTGCTACATACAGTCACCCATATAAATCAATATCTGTATGGGTGTTATGGTGCCCCCTGGCAGGTGACACAGGGTCTCCAGAGGAGAAAGGTCTAAAAAACAGTTGGTCTTCACCAGAGCTCCTAAAGGTGGAGATGGGCCAGACATCCTAGTTATACCGGTTTACTTTGTTGCAAACTGTCCCAAGATCGCAGCCTTTAGGATCACCCCACCAAAGGAATAGCAAGAACAGAATTGTCAGGGTGTGGAGACTGTACACTAGGTGGTAGCCAAGAGAGTGGCATGGTCCACATAGTGGTCAAGGCCAGGTGGCAATCAAGAGAGAGTATGGTCTATCCGGGTTAACAATGATCAGGCAACCCACAGGTACGTATTGGTTCTTTGCAGAGTAGCTGGCGATAAGGCACAGCACCAAACACATCAAAGGCTAGTGCTTAAATACCCTTCTTGGCAGGGGTGAAGTCCTGGGGAAGAAAGTGTGGGAACTCCCACCCAAGATCCACTCGCCCACCAAAAAAATAAAATGATACGCTCATATGCACGAACGCTTCAAAAGTGGTATTTTTCATCCAATTTTCGTATTGTGTGTATGAAGCTTAACTGTTAGTACATTAAAAAAAACAATCCTCAATAAACATAAATACGGTAATTCTCTGAATAATCAGCATTCATTCAATTGTGCTTCCATGCAAATGTGAACATCATGTTCTGATCTTTATTGGGGAATTGTATTTTGTATATAGAGTGTTTATGTGGTGAGTTAACACTTTTCATTGAACAGAGTTTGGATAACACAGGGTTAAACGTAAAGGTCATAAATTAACTGCACCTTATCTGGACAGAATGCTTGGGGAGATAGTGATGTGTTCCTGCTTAGGAGATGTATGTTAGCTTGGGGGGCTGCAAACTCTGCAGGACTCCAACACACACTCGCTGCTATTCCAACCCTTCACATATTTCCACATAAAATCCCCTCCTGGCATTAAACTTTGCCAGGTATTATGCTCAGCTTACCACCCCAAACTGGTGTTCCTTCCTCAGCTCACCTCTCTCCCTGCATGTCCTGTCAGCAGAATAGCTGTGCTCCTCCTCTGGGTTCTCTCATCATATGGCACTGAAGATAGAGGGGGGATTCAGCGGGACACACAGAGCAAGTATGCAGGAGACTGGGGGGTGGGGGAGACGAGGAGAAAATCAGGATGGGCCGATGGGGAGGAGTGCATCACGAGAGGTCTGACTAAATACAATCTCTTAGCAGCAGGGACCTGATCTACCTGTCAGCTAGCTGTGATTGACAGGTAGATCGAAGCGGAAAGCTGTCATGGGGCCCCCTACTGGCAATGCCTGAATGGTTACTATTGCGAGCTGTGTAGGCGGCTGCTGGTGTAGCACCTGCCACACAGCTCGCATACTTCAAAGTCTTGCAGGACACGGCTGCTAACGGGAACTGAGTTCATGTTGTGGAAAAAGTACAGGAACTCTGTTCCCATGCGTTCCCGCAGGACTTGAGCCCTGCTTCTTGGTTAGAGAACAGCCCAGCATTGTTACAAGTGACTCTGGAAGCCATTCATTTAAATGGGCAACTGCATACAGCACCTGTGGCTCCTGGGCAGAGAAATACACCCACATTTTACACTGTATGGCTGGCTCCAAATACCCATGTGCATTAAGGCCTTATACACTGTCAAGTTTTTCATGTAAAACGTTTTATAGAGGCAGCTAATAATAATATTAAATAATGGCACACAGGTTTGTATTAAAACAGTGCAACAAATACAAGTCATTACCTAAAAATGTATAACATTACTTAAGAATGCAAATTGGTCATAGAGTTAATGTAAAGTTGACCAAACACTCTCCAAAGCCTGGTACACACAGGAACTGACATCTCGGGTCGGAGCCGTTGTACTAACCATTTGACTTGAGTACAGCGATCTCCACTGCTGTTGGATTAGAAATACAGTAAAACCTTGGATTGAGAGTAACTTGGTCTGAGAGTGTTTTGCAAGACAAGCAAAATGTTTTTCTTTATAACTTTTGACTTGATAAACGAGCAATGTCTTGATATACAAGTAGCGTCATGTCTGACTGAGTATAAAAGAGAAGAGAGGTACCTCTAATACCACGTACACACGATCGGACATTCCGACAACAAAACTGTGGATTTTTTTCCAACGGATGTTGGCTCAAACTTGTCTTGCATACACACGGTCACACAAATGTTGTCGGAAATTCCGAACGTCAAGAACGCGGTGACGTACAACAGTGCGGCTCTTCTGCTTGATTCCGAGCATGCGTGGACTTTTGTGTGTCGGGATTGTCTACACATGCTTGGAATTTACGACAGATTTTGTTGTCGGAAAATTTGAGAACCAGCTCTCAAATTTTGTTTGTCGGAAATTCCGACAAAAAATGTCCGATGGAGCCTACACACAGTCGGAATTTCCGACAACAAGCTCACATCGAACATTTGTTGTCAAAAATTCCGATCGTCTGTGCGCGACATTAGTGTAGCAATATGGTTACATTTAATGAAGGTACAACATTTAGCAACTCTTCCTGGTCACCATTGCAGACTGACAGCGATGAGAGCTGGTGGTGCGAAGGATGGTCTATGTGGACAGCCTTACCCCGAATTCCTGCATACTTAGATTGCCTCATTTAATCACCAACCATGTGAGTTGCTAAATGTTGTACCTTCATTAAATGTAACCATATTGCTACACTTAGGCCTCATGCACACGAGACGCTGTTAAACGCGCGTTCAGAGGCAGTTGGACACTTTTTTCAACTGCCCCTGAACGCATGCAATGTTATCCTATGTGTCCATGTACACAGTCTAGTTTTTTCCCGTTTTTATGCAGTTGCGTTTAACCTCGTTTTTCCAGAAGCAAAAAAATGCGTTCAGACACTTTGCTTTTCTGCTTTTCAGACGCAAAACGCAGCTAAACGCGGCTAAACGCGGCTAAACACAGGCACCTGCGTTTAGCCGCATTTGCATTTATAAGCCTTTTTAAAGGAACCCAATTTTTTGGAGCAGAAAACTCAGAAATATGATGGTAAACCATAAAAAATACTAGAAAAAGTTGTTTAAAATGTCGTAATTAGTTTAGATAGTTCATAGAGCATATATACTCACTGATGCATAAATGTTTGTGAAATGCATACATGTTTGTGAAATATCCAACGGACATTCGCTGTGCCATCAACGGATGGGTCCAATATCGACGAGCTCTGATTCTGGACCTCTCATGCAAATTTGCGACGACATTGCTGTCGCATCAGGAGCATTTCCTGACATATATTCAATATGGGATCCATTTTAAAACAAAAACACAGAAAGAGAGGCAAATGCAAGTGTACAACTGCTCTCTCTGCTGCTGCTCACTCTGATCAAATTGGCAGAAATAGTTAAAGCGGTGTTCCGGCCAAAATTATACTTTTTAAATAAAAATACCCCTATAATACACAAGCTTAATGTATTCTAGTAAAGTTAGTCTGTAAACTAAGGTCTGTTTTGTTAGTTTTTAGCAGTAGTTTGTTATTTTATAAACTTGCAGCAGGCCGTGGCCATCTTAAGTGTGGGCATCTGAAGCCAGACTGTATTTCTTCCTGGATCTCATCCTTGCAGATCTCGTACATGCTCAGTTCAGCATAAGCAGTGTAATAGGTTTCAAGTCAGGTTTCCATAGCAACGGCAGTTTGAGAGGAAGTTGCTGCCCCTTCCCAGGAGGCATTGCAAACAGGAAATGATGCGATGGGCCGCGGCCAGGGAGGAGGAAGTGAAAAATGAATACAGCAGATATACAGTCTGTGCTGAAAAAAAAATTAAAAAAATATCCAATTTGTTTACAGTGCACAGTTTAGTGAGGGATGCTGAAGAGTTGTAAAAGTGGGTGGAACTCCACTTTAATAATACATGCTTTCTGAGCTTGGGGAGGGTCTATATGATGTTATCTTTACAAATGCTTATAGACGCAAACGCGTCTAAACGCGGCATGAAAACACAGCAAAACGCGCGTTTTTAAACGCAGGTTTCTGCTTTTTAAAACACGCGTTCAGCAGAGTTTGCATCTGCGTCTCGTGTGCATGGGGCCTTAGAGGCGCCTCTCTTCTCTTTTATACTCTGAAGCTCCGTCTGGATTTTGCTTTTAATCCCCTTGTGGAGGCTTCCATTTGTGGATGGACATTTTATGGTTACACATTGCTATAATCTTTTTATATGGACTATAAACTGAAGGACTTATGAATAAATGGTTGTGGAACGAATCATCTGAGTTTCCATTATTTGGAAATTTAATTTCCATTAAATTTGCTTTGATATACGAGTGCTTTGTTTACAAGCATGTTTCTGGAACGAATTATGCTTGCAATCCAAGGTTTTACTGTATTACATACAATAGCAACGAAAGAACCCCTCGGTGACTTAGAGGCAGTTAGGAGACAGGTAGTAGGGTTAAAAGGCCAATTTATTAGTGTATAGTCATAAAATGGACATAGATCCATTAAACATGAATACACAGTTACATAATACAAAAGTATATATACATACAACCAAATTACATAGAAAGGTACCCAGAACTGTGGGATACAACCCTAAATAGCTGCCTAGGATAAAGCTGGCTATGGGGATCTTATTATACAACCCGACAAGTTTCAGAGTAATTCCCTTTTCTGGGGGTGTATTTGTTGTGTATATATTAGGGGTACACAGATTTCTATGAGGCAAGTAGTAGAGAGTTAGCACATAGAGAAACAGAACATCTACAATAAGTCTATTGAATGTATATGCATGTAAAACCAAGTACACAAATGCTGCAATCAAAAATTTAGGAGGCTAGGAACACTTACATTGGTTCTATGACAGAAAAAATGCCTTCAAATGGAGCTGAGGTAACACAGTTACCCTACTCATTCAGCAAAAAAATTCAAAAATAAATAAAAACAAAGAGACAGTTTTTGACCTTTATAAGTCCTTTATTAACCACTTGACATCCGGCCATAGCCGAATGACGGCTTCGGCGCGGATGTCAATTCCCGGGAGGACAACATATGGCGTCCTCCCCTTTCCTCGCTCCCTGTGCGCGCTTACGAGCACGCAGCAGGGAAATTCTGTGTTGGCTGTGTCCCTTGGACACAGACAATCACAGATCGCTGTAAACGGCCAATCACAGCGGCCGTTTACAGCGCGATCGGCGTGTCAAATGGGAGATGATCTCATATGTAAACATATGAGATCATCTCTCAGCACCGCTCTCCCTCCTCACACAGAGACAGCGTGTGAGGAGGGAGAGATGAACGGCTGCACGGCCGTAAGTGCAAAAAAAAATAAAATGTATGTGCCATCTGTCCCCACTGCCACCACTGCCATCTGTCACCACTGCCATCTCACCACTGCCATCTGTCCCCACTGCCACCACTGCTATCTGTCCCCAGTGCCATCTGCCAGTGCCATCTGTCCCCAGTACCATCTGTCCCCAGTGCCATCTGCCAGTGCCATCTGTCCCCAGTGCCATCTGTCAGTGCCATCTGTCAGTGCCACCTGTCCCCAGTGCCATTTGTCCCCAGTGCCACCTGTCCCCAGTGCCATGTATAAGTGCCATCTGTCATCAGTGCCACGTGTCATCAGTGCCACATAGTACCATCTGTCATCAGTGCCATATCAGTGTCACGTGTCATCAGTGCCACATATTAGTGCCATCTGTCATCAGTGTCACTTATTAGTGCCATCTGTCATCAGTGTCACCTGTCAGTGTCACGTGCC
The DNA here is from genome assembly GCA_028564925.1 of Lithobates sylvaticus. NCBI lineage: Eukaryota > Metazoa > Chordata > Amphibia > Anura > Ranidae > Lithobates > Lithobates sylvaticus. Next base: position 169,747,459 of record CM053037.1, on the reverse strand, counting down.
ATCTGTTATCAGTGTCACCTGTCATCAATGCCACGTATCAGTACCATCTGTCATCAGTGTCACGTGTCATCGGTGCCACGTATTAGTGCCGTCTGTCATCAGTGCCACGTATTCCTTGGACACAGACAATCACAGATCGCTGTAAACGGCCAATCACAGCGGCCGTTTACAGCGCGATCGGCGTGTCAAATGGGAGATGATCTCATATGTAAACATATGAGATCATCTCTCAGCACCGCTCTCCCTCCTCACACAGAGACAGCGTGTGAGGAGGGAGAGATGAACGGCTGCACGGCCGTAAGTGCAAAAAAAAAAAAAAAATGTATGTGCCATCTGTCCCCACTGCCACCACTGCCATCTGTCACCACTGCCATCTCACCACTGCCATCTGTCCCCACTGCCACCACTGCTATCTGTCCCCAGTGCCATCTGCCAGTGCCATCTGTCCCCAGTACCATCTGTCCCCAGTGCCATCTGCCAGTGCCATCTGTCCCCAGTGCCATCTGTCAGTGCCATCTGTCAGTGCCACCTGTCCCCAGTGCCATTTGTCCCCAGTGCCACCTGTCCCCAGTGCCATGTATAAGTGCCATCTGTCATCAGTGCCACGTGTCATCAGTGCCACATAGTACCATCTGTCATCAGTGCCATATCAGTGTCACGTGTCATCAGTGCCACATATTAGTGCCATCTGTCATCAGTGTCACTTATTAGTGCCATCTGTCATCAGTGTCACCTGTCAGTGTCACGTGCCATCTGTTATCAGTGTCACCTGTCATCAATGCCACGTATCAGTACCATCTGTCATCAGTGTCACGTGTCATCGGTGCCACGTATTAGTGCCGTCTGTCATCAGTGTCATGTATTAGTGCCATCTCTCATCAGTGCCACATATTAGTGCCATGTGATATCAGTGCCACGTATAAGTGCCATCTGTCATCAGTGCAACATATTAGTGTCATCTGTCATCAGTGTCACGTGTCATCAGTGCCCTGTTTTAGTGCCATCTGTCATCAGTGCCACATCAGTGTCACGTGTCATCAGTGCCACGTATCAGTGCCATCTGTCATCAGTGCCACGTCAGTGCCACGTGTCATTGTCCTGGTGCTCCAGGGCCTTCAAAAGTGTAATAGGTAGTCAACAATTTAGATGTGTAATTTATGCTCCTAGAACACGTGAGTGCTCTCTTTGCGTGTTGGGCCTCTCTAAGTGGCCAGGCTGTGAAAAAGTCCCACTCAGGAGGAGTAGCAGAATTTATTTTGGGGTGTCATTTGTGGTATACACATGCCATGTGAGAGAAATAACCTATTACAATGACAATTTTGTAGGAAAAAAATAAAAATAAAAAAAAATTCATTTTGCAAAGAATTGTCGGAAAAAATTACAGCATCAAAAACCTCACCATGCCTCTTACTAAATACCTCGGAATGTCTACTTTCAAAAAAGGGGTAATTTGGAGGGCATTTGTACTTTCCTGGCTTGTTCGGGTCACAAGAAATTTAGGCCACCAGTACTTCAGATGTGATCAATTTTGTATGATTTGCACCACAGTTTGTAGACTCTATAACTTTCACAAAGATCAAATAATATCCACTAATTTGGGTTATTTTTACCAAAGATATGTGGCAGTATAAATTGTGGCCAAAATTTATGAAGAAAAATTAATAATTTCCTAAATTTTATCACAGAAACCAAGAAAAATGCGTTTTTTTTCAAAAAAAATTTTCATTTATAGCGCAAAAAATTAAAAACCCAGAGGTTATCAAATACCACCAAAAGAAAGCTCTATTTGTGGGAAAAAAAGGACAAAAAATTAATTTGGGTACAGTGTTGCATGACTGAGTAATTGTCATTCAAATTGTGAGAGCACCAAAAGCTGAAAATTGGTCTGGATAGGAGGGGGGTTTAAGTGCCCGGTAAGCAAGTGGTTAAAAAACAAAAACAATGTCCACTGAAATAAATCCAAAACAAAGGGCCTGGTATGGATTTGGGGGAACCCCATGCCATTTATTAAAAAAAATTGGCGTGCCTCCAATATCCCTGTTAGGAAATACAAGAAGTCAGTGATCCGCCACCTACTTGACGCAGCTAAGGCCTGCATACCACTCCAATGGAAATCGGCCCTTCCGCCGACCATTGATCTCTGGCTCCAAAAGGTGGAGGACATCAGAAAAATGGAGGACCTTATCCTCACAGCGCAAAACAGAGAGGAGACATTCACTAAAACCTGGCAGGGATGGAATATGTTTAGATACTCAGCTGAGGGTCAGGCCCTGAGAGGATCTGACACAGACACATAATATCGCGTGCAGCGGCAGCACTATGTTGAGTCATGTGGACATAGACACAAGCCCCGCAGCTACAATTCTGATCAGACCTACTGACACTCCATGATCGGGGGACACACACTGTTCCCCCCCCCCTACCGCTTCCCCCCCACCCCTCTCCCTCAATCCCCCCTACTCGATACTCCCCCTTTCTTCTTTTTTCCCCATCTGTCCTTCCTACTCTTTAACTCCACCCTCTCCCACATATTGGGGGCTGTATAAATGTAGGTTCTTAGATAATTAAAAGAAAACTAGGAAGTGAGCCCACGAGATGGCAATATTTCACAACTCCACAACATGGTGTTCATTGTTCTTGTTGATACTGTTAGCAGAGACTTGATGTTGTATCACCAGTTTTGTCTTTTACTTTGTATGTTATGTGGAAAGTATGTAACCTACTGGTCCATGTGGACCCATTTCCTGATATAAATAAACAATTAAAAAAAAAAAAAAAAAATAAATTGGCGTGAACTTCCCATTAAAATCCATACCAGACCCAAAGGGCCACCGCGATGAATGCCGCCGGCCTGAAAAAAAAAAAGAGCTCCACACCTATCACTTGCCTCCTGGCGTCTGATATGTCTGGTTCTCACCTACGTTAAATAAACAAAAGGGATGGGGTCACCGTTGACAGCAAAGCACCCGCTATGTTGAGGGCATGTGGCCTGGTATGGTTAAAGGGGTGTTTCCCCCTAAAAAAATGAAAAGGCTTAAAATTCCTAAAAAAATAAATAAAAAATAATTGGAATTTTTTTTTTTTTTACATACCTCTAAATGCCTGTTGATAGGGGGTCCCTCGTAGTCTGCCTCCTTCGGTGCCTGGGCTGATGACATCACTTCCCCTCGGCGCAGGAAGGGCTCCCCAGTCATCTGGGACCTGTCACGTGTCCCAGGTGACTGTGCGGGAAATCACGGCGAGCAGCACCGCTCGCACATGCGCAGTGGGTGCCCGGCTGTGAAGTCACAGCCGGGTGCCCACAGTTGCAATGCTGGCGCCGCCAAGCGGATCGGGGGGAGAGCGGAGCTTCGACCCCCCGCATCGCTGGACCCTGGGACAGGTAAGTGTCCGATTATTAAAAGTCAACAGCTGCAGTATTTGTAGCTGCTGACTTTTAATTTTTTTTTTTTAGGGATACACCTCTTTAAGGAGGGGGTGGTGCTAGCTCTTCCCCCCCACTTTTCTGACCTGCCGGTCTGCATGCTCAGATAAGGGTCTGGTATGAATTTTGGGTGGCATAGGGTTCCCCTTAAAATCCAAACCAGTACTGAGGGGCCTGGTATGGATTGGGGGGGGACCCCACACTGTTTATTTTTTAAAACGTTTTAATGCCGGCACTTTATTTGAATTAAAAATTAAACTAAATAAAATAAAACAATTTCAATTAAACAAAATTAGTAACATAACAAATCTAGCCGAAACTAAACTAAATGTTCTATTCTGCACATGTCTAATGTAGCACTCAGTCCTGGAGGTGCCCATTGGAAATTACCCTGGTCTCCCTTAAATGTTCAGAGGCTGCCAGGCCCAGACACCATTTCCAAGCACACTGAAAAAACACAGACTAGGGGATGTTTTTTTGTAGATTTATTGAAGTCAGTAACAGAAGAGAGTAATGAGGTGGCAGGGTACTCCAAAACACACAACAGGTAAAAGAGGACAGGCTCCCAAGCACAAGTTCTTCAACAGTAGTCTTTGTTGGAGGTAGAGGGGATAGCCAACAAATTAGAGACTCTGTATGAGCAGTCCCAGTCCTTAAAGCAACCTCTGGCATTACCTTAAGCTTCAAATCAAAGTCCTACTTACAATGTCCATTACAATGTCCATTTTTGAAGTGCTTTCCTGATATCTTGGTTCTTCAGACTATATATAATAGGGTTAAATAAAGGAGTAAATACAGAATGAAGTAAAGATGCAATCTTATTGATAATCAAAGAGTTTCCTTTAGAGGGTATCGTGTATTTAACTATCAGTGCCCCGTAAAATGTCCCCACCACAAGAAGGTGAGAACTGCAGGTTGAAAAAGCTTTCTGTTTGCCTGTTTTGGACAGTATGCTGAAAATAGTATGAAAGATGCAGATGTACGTCACCATGATAAAAGCACATGGAGAAATAAATGTCGGTATGGAATAGACAATAGATTCAAGTTCAAGGAAAAAGGTGTCTGAGCAAGAGAGCTTCTGAAGAGGGGAGAGCTCACAGTAGAAATGGTCAATGACATTATCAGCACAAAAGTCAAAATTTGATATAGTCGAAACGCCTATAAGGTTTAATGTAAAACCCAACAGCCATGGCCAAGCCGAAAGATTGACACAAAACCTCATGTCCATGATACTGTGATATCTCAAAGGGTTACAGATGGCCAAGTACCGATCATAGGACATGACTGCGAGGAGGAGACATTCTGTAATGGTTGTAGCGCTGAAAAAATAAAGTTGTGTGATGCAGCCACAGTACGTAATTATTTGCTCCCCAAAAAGAAAACCGCCAAGCATGTTTGGAAGAATGTTGGTTGACATCAACAGGTCTGAAAATGAGAGATGACTTAGGAGATAGTACATGGGTGTCTGAAGGGCTGGGGTGATGGATACTAATACAATAATCAGAAGATTTCCCGTGATAGTGACCTTAAAGATGATTAGGAAGATTATAAACATTACAACATTTATATTGCCAAGGTTTCCAAATCCTAGAAGAACAAATTCTGAGACTTTTGTATAATTCTTTCCACACATATTGTTGGTTGACTTAATAAATCTGCAGTATTTAAAAAAAAACACAAAAATAGCACTTTATTGATTGTATACACAGGAATTGTCTGTTTAGGTTAATATTTTGAGCATTACAAACCATTACTCAGTACTTACCTGTGCATTTTTTTTTCTTTGTTGTTTTTGGCACATAAATAACACCTTATTGATTGTATACACGTGAATTGTTTGTGTTGGTAATTTTTTTTAGCATGCACTGAACAGCAAATACAAGTGTTGAAGCACTATATATTTAAAACGATATGCTAAAGCACAGGTCATAATAGACCATTAGTGGCATTGCGCGATCATTAGTGGTAATGCATTAAAAAATATATTTAATCATATACTGTATGCTGTGGCGGCAGGTGTTTTTTTTTTTGTTTGCCGCCCCCCCCCCCCAAAAAAAAAAAACACCTGCCGCCACTGCATACAGTATATGATTAAATATATTTTTTAATGCATTACCACTAATGATCGCGCAATGCCACTAATGATTTATTATGATCTGTGCTTTAGCATATAGTTTTAAATATATAGTGCTTCAACACTTGTATCTGCTCTTCAATGCATGCTAAAAAAAATAACACAAACAATTCGATCGGTCTGGCACTTACACCATCTAGGCGGTTTGCAGGCAGCCTGCCTGCTGATTGTCCGGGAGGAGAATATTCATTCTCTCTTGTAACACACCTGGGTGGGCTCCACCCTATTTTAAAGCCTATTAGAGCCTCTGGCTCTAATAAGGTGCTTTAAAAAACACCCACCCCGCATTGTAATTCATGCGCCCGGCGTCCTGAAAGGGGCCGGTTGCATGGATAGCGGAAGGCGGCAATGGATATGGGTGGCGGCGCACATGCGCCCTTAATGGATGGGCTTCCCCTGACTGTATGAATGAATACAGAGCCACATTAGTGTGTGTCTTATATCTGTAGGCAGGTTGTAATATGTCTACCTTAGTAAGTTAGAGCAGTGTTTCTCAACCTTTTTTAAGTCAAGGCAAAACTATGCACTGCCTCGAGGCACCCCATTCTAAAATGTAAAAACACAAAACGAATAGTTTTACATAATGCAGCAGCATTGACGGACATAGGACACCCAACATTGGAGGTAATTTATTATTCCAAAGCAAATACACCTTTGCATACTGGTGCTGGTGTTTCTCTTCTTCCTCGGTTTCTCTCCAACACTCTCCAACAGCCCAACAGCATCAACTGATGATGTCATTGGTTATTAGGACACTGGCAGCTAGAAGGTTGTAATGGTGCACAATGAAAACCTGTGGCTTTGCATAACTAAAAGGCAGGCTTGACCCACCCACTGACTTGTATACAGTTTTGGACAATTTCTAGGCATTTTGCCAAGGCACCCCTGAAGAAACCTGAAGGCACCCTAGTTGGAAAAGCCTGAGTTAGAGGCTGGCCCAGGCTGAAGCTGAGGATTAATTGCTGTGTGCTCAGTTCCTGGGCTTTTTGGTCCCAGACAGCCCACCTGTGGTATAATAAGGGGTAAGGCTGAGGTCCAGGGCTCTTGGCTAGGTTTGCGGTATTGGACTGCACTTTAAAGAGGGACTACTGGGTCTAGTATTCTGTTAGAGGCACGAGGTTCCAGGAGGACATCCAAGCATGGGAAGTGCCACAATGGACTACTACCTTGCAGAGGTATGCCTGGGCAATCACACAGCTCTAGTTAGGATTAGGGTTTAGACTCTGTTCATGTTGTATTGTAATGTTGAAATCTCTTCAGTAAAGTTGCATTAATCGTTCTGAGCCTGGTCTAAAGTTATTAAAGAGATACATGTTGGTTCTGGCGTATTTAAAGTACCAGGGTCTGTAAAGCACAAAGGGTTATTAGGTAACATCGCTACAGAACGGTTAACGCAGCAAGACAAGCAAGAGGAGTGTATTTGCTGAGACTAACCAAGCACTAGTTCAAGACACTAAGCAACCGTCATGAAGCGTGGTACCTGGTAGGATGATAGGGTGAGGTTACGGATCCTCTGGTAGCGAGGAGGTCGATGTGCTCACTCCCTCCCTAGCGGTCAGACTCCAGCAACAACCAGAACTGGACCTGTGTTACAGAGATCTATGTCCTGTTCACGAGGTAGGGAAGTAAGGAGTTAATAAGGAGTTAATAAGTGCATGCATGAGGTCTGTGCTAGGTGCAAGGCGGGACCCCATTCTGTTACTGGGAGTGACGTAACAGAGGTATGCTGGACTGATGGCAAGGACACGTGCTCAGCATGTTCCTCCTGATGCAACATAACCACGTCAGCTCCGGAAGATTTATCCCCCCTTCACGACAAGGCCATTTTTTTGCTTTTTGGCACTGTGTTTTTTTAACTGACAATTGCGCAGTCAATAACGCTGTACACAAATGAAATTTATATCATTCCTTTTACACAAATAAAACTTTCTTTTGGTGGTATTTAATTGCCACTGGGTAAAAATAAATTGGGGTGAATATTATTTAAATTTTTTAAAAAAATTTTCATGATAGTGTTTTTTAAAAAAATGCGATTGAATAATTGCCGCGCAAATACCGCGTGACATAAAAAATTGCAAGGACCGCCATTTTATTTCCTAGCATCTCTGCTAAAAAATATATATATAGAATGTTTGGGCGTTGAAGTAATTTTCTAGCAAAAAATAATTTGAAATGTCTTCCTACAATCTGTAATATGAGATAATAAATATAAAAGCTCATAAAACCCACATATAACGCTGATGTGATCGCATAAAGCCAGACTCTTCTCGGGCTATATGCCACAGAGCATTGTTTGAACTTCTTCTTATATATTTTCTACAATTCATATTTCAGTTTCTAGAGATTTCAGACAAGGTCCCTCTGTGGCAGGCTTTGTTTATTGTATTACCTAATTAAATCTATTCTTAGTAAGGAAAATTGCAATTATACTAGTTATGAGAAAGTTAATATAAATCAAATATTAAAGTTTATCTAAACCTCAAACTAAAAAAATGAATATACTGCATTTTTTGAAAAATAAACAGATATTTTCTATATGTGCTAAAAAGATATGCACTACTGTGCAATAGTTTAAGACAGGTGTGAAAAAAGTGCTGCAAATTAGGAATCCTTTTAGAAATGAAGTGTTATTAGTTTATTTTATCAATTAACAAAATGGAAAGTTAACAGAAGAGAAATACAAATCAAATCAATATTTGGAGTGACCACCCTTTGCCTTCAAAATAGCATCAATTCATCAATTCTAGGTAGATTTGCACACAGTTTTTAACCACTTTCAGACCATCTTGCTGGCTTAAGACCAGACCACTTTTTGTGATTCGGCACTGCGTTGCTTTAACTGACAATCGCGCGGTCGTGCGACGTGGCTCCCAAACAAAATTGACGTCCCTTTTCCCCACAAATAGAGCTTTCTTTTGGTGGCATTAGATCGCCCCTGCGTTTTTTTTTTTTTGCGCTATAAACAAAAAAAAAGCCATAATTTTGAAAAAAAAGCCATTATTTTATACTTTTTGCTATAGTAAATGCCCCCCAAAAATATATGTAAAAAATTATTGATTGGTTTGCACAAAAGTTATAGCGCCTACAAAATAGAGGATAGATTTATAGCATTTTTATTATTATATTTTTTTTAACTAGTAATGGCGGCGATCTGCGATTTTTATTGTGACTGCAATATTGCGGCGGACATATCGGACACTTTTGACACATTTTTGGGACCATTCACATTTATACAGCGATCGGTGCTATAAAAATGCATTGATTACTGTATAAATGTGACTGGCAGGGAAGGGGTTAACCACTAGGGGGCGCTGAAGGGGTTAACATGTTCCCTGGGAGTGATTCTAACTGTAGAGGGAGGGGGTCACAAGGGGAGGAGACCGATCGTTTTTTCTCTGTACAATCGCGGGTACATCGCGGCCGCCGGGCACGCGCATCGGGTGCCCAGTACCCGGCGGGGCGCACGCGCTCCCTGGAGAGACGAGAAGGGGACGTCCTCCCGCCCTGAGAGCTGCGCCGCCTGCCCGTCAATTGACGGCCGGCGGTCTTGAAGCAGTTAAAGGAACTCGGCAGGTAGGTTGTTCCAAACTTGGAGAACTAAACACAGATCTTCTGTGGATGTAGGCTGCCTGAAATCCTGCTGTCTCTTCATGTAATTCCAGACAGACCCGTTGATGGGATCAGGGCTCTGTGGAGGCCAAACCATCACTTCTGGTACTCCTTGTTCTTCTTTACACTTAAGATAGTTCTTAATGACATTGACTGTATGTTTGGGTTCATTGTCCTGCTGCCGAATACATTTGGGGCCAGTCACACCTCTCCCTGATGGTATGGCATGATGGATATGTATCTGCCGGTATATGTCAGCATTGAGGACACCATTGATTCTGACCAAATCTCCAACTCCATTTGCAGGAATGCAGCCCCAAACTTACAAGGAACCTCCACCATGCTTCACAGTTACCTGCAGACACGCATTACTGTTCCACTCTCCAGCCCTTCGCCAACAAACTGCCTCCTGCTACAGCCAAATATTGACCATTTTGACTCCAGAGCACGTGCTGATGGGGGAAATCACTCAGTACAGTGGGAGACACAGGTACTTGACACTCCTGGAACTGTCAAATACTGAACACTTTGGTGATAACTGTACTACTTCTGTGGATTTTTTGCTTTAACTACATTGGGACTAGCAGATGATGATCTGTTATGGACACAAACAGATTCCACATTTCAGTAACTGGATCGACCTATACTGATTTCATAATCATTTTGTCACTACTTACAGTATGGTACCGAAGTGAGGCATACAATGCTATATTTTGTATAAGAATTTTTTGAAATTCTGTATAAAAGTGTATTTCATTTTGTGTGCTTTGCTTATGTTTTGCACACTGCACTCATTGTGCACAAACTTCTTTTTTTTTTAACCTGGTGATTTGTCCAGTAACACACTTCCTGTCTTAAAGCGGTGTTCCGCCCCCAAAAAAAAAAGAAAAGCCAGCAGCTACACATACTGCACATACTGCAGCTGCTGGCTTTTAACGATAGGACACTTACCTGCCATGGAGTCCAGCAATGTCAGCACCGCAGCTGATGTTTTCATGAGCTGTTAGGTGCTGCCCCCGCCATTGCGGGTAAGGGTACCTGGCAGTGTACTACAAGAAAAACAGAAATGGAAGGCGCGCACACCTAGTGCATTACCAAAAGATAATTTAATAATAAAAATGTTTTATATCAAAGTGGGTACTCACAAAATGCAACTGACAAAAGGCCATAAAAACAATGCATGGACATTCACAGAACACGGGGTACAGCTAATGTGTTTCGGGAGCGCACCCCCTTCCTCAGAGCTAGCTCTGAGGAAAAGGGGGTGCGCCCCCGAAAAGCGTAATTTCTGTTTTTCTTGCAGTTCCTTTCGGATTACCCCATCTCAGGAAGGCAGCATTCACCCAGTTTTGGATACCATATATACCTTTCACTCCACACCTTGGAAGACCTATTAGCGCTGGAAGTAACTGTGTTTTTTGTACCCGGCAGTGTAGCCTTGCTGCTTCATGCCTGGAACCCTACGGTGAATGCACAAGGCCCCGCTCCTCTCTCCTACTGGCACGATGACAGGGGGGGAGGAGGGAGGAGGAGGGAGCTCCGCCGTGATGTCACGGGCCGCGGCCCGGACTCCCGGAAGTGGGAACAGGATACCAAAGGCAGGTATCCTGTCCCCCCTCCCCCCGAAAGGTGCCAAATGTGGCACTGGAGGGGGAGAGGAGGAGAGGAGACAAATGAGCAGAAGTTCCACTTTTGGGTGGAACTCCGCTTTAAGGTGTCTTCACTCTGGATGGAGGAGAAATAAGCACACCCTTGGACAGCAGCATTATTAATTTGGGGAGGGGAGTGTTAGGTGTACTAGCAAATTTATATGGACTTGACTAACAAATTGAAGGATAAATTCACCTTTTAAGAAAAAATAATAAATGCACATATTTTTGCAGAAAAAAAAGTACATTTATTATTTTTTACTGCAGGAGCCTGGCAAGCATTTCACCTGTGATCAGTGAAACAGGAATACAATGTCAGGCTTCGGCAGGCAAGCCCTGCAGCTTTTAGCCGGTCAAGAGTGAAGGACTCACCGCTCCAGGTGAATAAATTAGTGCCTGATAGGAATGTCCAACCAAGTGCTAGCCTCGGCATGCCTCTGGGGGTAAGTAGAAAAAGGAAGAAATGGCTGCACATCGATTGAAATCCAAAAATGTCGTTTATTGATCATCAAGATGACATCAAAGGACACCAAGACACAGGTTTTGTAGACGCGTTTCACGCAATACAGTTGTGCTTAATTAAGCAAGACAAGACCTGTGTGTTGGTGTCCTTTGATGTCATCTTGGTGATCAATAAACAACATTTTGGATTTTAATCGATGTGCAGCCATTTCTTCCTTTATCAGCTTTTAGCTGGTACCTGCATACAGGCTGGTAGTTACAAAGCTGCAGGGCTTGTAAATGAACTACAAGGGTGCTCCTCAGTGCCCTTGCAGTTCATTCAGACCTTCAAGCCATCAGCTGCTGTGACTGACAGTAGTTTTAGTCTATTCATTCACAGGAAACAGTGAATGAACGATACAGCCACGCTGTTTTTGAATTGTGACAGCTGATACAGGGAGATGCTCCCCTGCCCGCTGTCACACTGAGGCAGGGATTGGCTGCAGGAGATGAAAATTGTTATGTGTTCCACCCTAAATACAGCTGCCTTACTGCACAGAAGTGTGAAAAACCCTGTGTATCTGCCTGAAATTGATTATTTAAAGCTTTTACCCCAGAGGAACCCCTAACATAATTTCAGGTCTTGGGGAACCCAATTCATCTAAATACTAAAACCAATTCATCAGAGGTCAATGGCAAAAATGTTCCTTTACATCGGTGGTCAGTAGGAAGAAGGCATCCCTTACGGTGTTGGAAAGAATGCCACTAGAGAGCTGAAAATATTATAGGTGTCATACTGTAGGCTTTGCTAGGAGGTTTGGTGCTGGAATTATGCAGGCACCATTAAAAAAATCCACCACCGTTGAAGGAACCACCGGCAACCTCTGAAGGTACTTGCGGATTAAGTGGAACCCTGGATGACAAAGCATGTGATACATTGTACACTGTAGACCAGCCAACTCCAGCCAAAGGGTTTTTGTTTGGATCAGAGCTAAGGAAGGATGGGAACCTCTGCCAGGCTTTTATTGCTGTCTGTGTCTTCACTGGCATTATCTTCCCCTCACTTTCTGTTCAGTGACCACACAGGAAGTAAAGGCAATCTACCATGAGGCAGGGGTATGCTGATAGGGTGATTGTCACATCCTCCATGTTTCCCTCCTCTTTGGGTGCCAAGCAAGGGTCACATAAGAAGCCTACCCTGGGGTGGGTTCGTCTGGGCTACACTAGGCACCTGTAACAAGTTTACTTTGCTGTACAGACTACACATGGGGTACCTTTACTCTTGTTTAATTTTCATCAATGCCCTGGGACAAGGCTGAGGCTGCCGTGGATGAATACTCGATCTTAAGGTGGGACTCTGCATTTAGACATGAATGTACACCGTGTACACTTGCACCATAACTGTTCTCCAGTTAACTCTCAGGTCCCCATGACAATGTACACCTTCTCCGTAACTTACATTTAGGAGGGACACGCTGAGTCTTGTCCAAATCTAACTGTCCAAAGTTTTAGACTACCATTCCCCAGTAGCAGATTGGGCCCCACCGTGCTTTCGTACCTCTATACAGGATGGGAATCTTGGCAGCGCAGATCTACTCCTGTTGCTCTGGGAGACAGACCACTGGTGGAAGAAGTGCCGACTACTAGAGGCTGTTCCACCTATAACAGGCACATGCTACTGACAGGCTGATTTTTAAGCTTCCGTTAACCTAGGTAACCACTGATGTCTTCAGACTACATTACTTCCATACTGATGTCTCCAAGTACCCAGTGACCTGAACCATGGGATGGTGCCAGTTACTTGCATTGTACCCCTTTAGTAACTTCAGACCAGGCGGGAACAAGATGGTGCCAGTTACTTGAATTACACCCCTTTAGTAACTTCAGACCAGGCGGGAACAAGGATTCAAAACTTTATTTGAAAAAGTGCAAAAGGCATGGGTCCCCGCAATAATCTTGCATTACATCATATTTGCCAACTGTCTGGGATATTCGTGTTTTTTCCTAAACTGTCCGGAGATGGCAGTGTCCCGGGAAGCATCCCAGAACCTATACTGTGCCCTCCTGATCCTGATTTATGGAATGTTTTCCTTTTGTAAAATTTATTTTATTGAAAGTACTAATGAATCTATGTTTAATTCTATCAACTACTTTTTTTCTTGAAAATAGGTGCGTAAATTGGGGCAAGCTGGTAGGGACCCCAGTGCATTACTTTGCCCAGGGGCCCATGATGCTATTAAGACAGCCATGCAGAGGCATTCTCCAGCAGCTTGTGTCTTCGGGGTGAACCCCAAGTTTTGCTGACTTTATATCTCAGTAGTAATGAGCGACATCCTTCTGCTACTCGAGGGTGTTGTTCTCCGACTCATTCCCCTACGGGCCACGGATCTCTCTCTTCTTCAAGGGGAACCTTCTCTCGGGGGCTCTCCGTCCCCAGGCTCCCTGGACCTCTCTCGCTCCAGACCACTGTGCCTCTTTATTAACACAGGATCAATGGTCGGACCCAGAGAAAAACCGGCCAAAAAGACCAAAGAACCAGGAAAGCATTAACTCTTACCCTCCCATCCGAGGCAGCACCTAACTAGCTATTTTCAACCTGCTTACATACCTGAGCAGTAATAAAAACGATGGATTCCAATGCTTTTCCGATCTAAAAAGAGGTTTATTTAATGCTTGTATCCCAGAGGAATTAATTTCTAGTTTTAAATACCCCCAACCTCCTTTGCAAGGCTGACTTTCAATATGGTAAATTCTTTAATATTTATGACTAAGTAGCTCTCTGGCTAGTAAAGGTGGACAGATGTGCCATCAATCAGACATTTTCAGCAGTGGCGTCAATGAGTAGTAAACACATTCCCCTTGTACCTGTGTAGGGTTACTTCGGTTTCCTTCCACACTCTAAATACATGCTGGTAGTTAATGGACTCCTGTCTAAATTGGCCCTAGTATGTGTATGTATGTGAGTTAGTGACTTTAGATTGTAATTTTATTTTTGTGTGGTTATATGTTATGCACTATATTCACAGTTATAAGCATATGAGAGTTAGCGCCAACCTTTTATATGTTCTAATTAATCACTTTAGATTGCAAGCTGCTATTATTTTTACCATGAGGAGTCTCCCTGTTTTTCACCCATTTTAACTCTGAGGATTCATCCATCCATTCCATCTGAGATGGTGAGCAGGATCATCTTGTCACCATAAGGGGAGCACAGTGAGATTGGCAAGGGAATACTTCCGGATTTCCATCTGAGGATCAGGGATCCCAATAAGCGCCAAATAATCTTCCTGAGTAAGGAAGATCGCTGGTGGTCTGGTAAGCCCCCATCTGATTTATGGTGAAGGTGTCACAATGGTGAATGTCTGAGCACTGCGACGTCAGGATCGATCGATGTGGGACACTGGCATGCATGAACTGTTTGCACAAGAGCACTTTAGTGATCAATTTATGAACTTTGCACTTTATGAATGTAATATATTTTTCACTTTTGCATAAGGACATTTTTGGATTCAATTATATTTTGATTGGATCTTCTGTTCACTTCAAAGGTTTTACACTATGTCATATATGGTGTTTTGCACATGGTAATTTTATTTAGGGCTGCACTTTTAGGATATACATATTAATATATACAATATATATGTAGCGCTGGCTCCTGACGAGCCGGCGCTATTGTTTTGGAAAATGAAGTTGCCTGAAGCCACAGTTTTACTAAATTTCTGGTTTCAGTGCCAGTCCAGCTGGGTTGCGCTGGGTTCTCCTTGGCCGCAGGTGTCACTGTCACCCCCAGCAAGGGTAGAAACGCAGTCTAGCTGGATGCATTGAATGCCACTTATCTCTCGGAACCAGCCCAGTGGGAGTGTTCTGCTGCTGTGCATTGTGGGGGGTGGTATTTAAGGTGCCGACGCCATGTTGGCGGGGGATTATTTTCTGTCTGTTTGGTTCTGGTGGTCCTCCTGACCCAGCCCTTTGGCCCTCCTGGCCTGGGGTGGTGCGGAACCATGTATCCTGTGTCTCGGGGCTGGCTGGCCCGAGGCAACGCAACTACAGTGGTAGGTCCGAGTGAATTTCGGAGCCTACTGATCCAAGGAAGGTCCGGTGCCATCTCATCTGAAGGGAGAGGCCCAGCAACTGAAGAACCCCAGGGGAGGACCCTTTCAGGAGAAGGCCATGCGCAAGGCTGGTTTCTCTGAAGGAGCCTGGAGGCTTAGTTGAAGGACGCAACCTGGATCAACACTCATATGGTATCGCCGGGTCGGCTGAGAGAAACTGGTACCATATGATAGTTCTTTAAAGTTCATCCAATACCTCAGTGACGCTAAAGTGTAACTTACAAATCTGTGGCAGGGACTTTACCGAGCATCCGACCGGCTGCTAGGCCTAGTGAGAGAGACCTATCTGGGGGACTGCAGGAATCCAGCTTGTGAAACAGTCAATTTCTCTGGATTCGTTTAATACCTTCACAATTTAAGTACCTGAACTCACCCCTAACCCTCTACCCTTTATCAAGAAACTGTGTTCTATTTTCTGAATAAATAACCCAAAAGAGGATTCAGTGTCAGTTTCAACCTTTTTTTTGGGCCATTTTCCACGGGAACCCCAAGACGGATCTACAGCGGGTGAGGTAACGGTAAGCCTGAATAAAACCAGCAGCTCCTTCGGGGGTCAGTGCTACATATATATATATATATATATATATATATATATATATATACAGCCCTCAAAATTTCAACTCGCCTGCTCGCATTTGGCGAGTGAAATTATGAGGAGTTGCGAGTATAATCAGGGCTGTGCTGTCCTGGGAATGTATAGCCACTTAGCCAGCGCCTCCCCCCTTCGCTCGCAGCGAAGAGCATTTCAGGAGGAGCAATCGGCCGCCCTGGCCCGCCCCTCTCTACCTCCCTCCAGCCGCTTGTCCCGCCCCTCGCACAGGCTTGCAGAGATGAGCATGACAGGTGGAGCAGTCGGCCGCCCTGGCCCGCCCCTCTCCACCTCCCTCCAGCCGCTCGTCCCCGCCCCTCACATAGGCTGTCAGAGATGTGTATTTCAGTAGGAGGAGTCTGCCGCCTGGGACCACTCCTCTCCACCTTCCTCTTGCTGCACATCTAAGTGGGGCGGTGCATGTCATCAAGTGGGCAGGCTCAAACCCTCTCGGTCCGCCCGCTGTGTTAAGATGATGTCTGACCCCCTGGCTGCAGGAGAAAGGTAACAGTACAATATGTCAGTGTGCTGTGATTGAAAGCATCACATGGAGGTGTTAAAGACTGGAATTGAACAAGATGCATGCTGGGAGGAAAGGGGGGGTTAATTGGAGGCATAGGTCTGAATCATACTTATGCCTCCAATTCCCCCCCCCCCCCAATCTATACCAATGCCTCAAAATCCAATGCATTGAAGCTGCATTGCTGGGCACTGATAGGGCTTCCTTTCTGGGACCTGATAGGGCTGCCTTTCTGGGACCTGATAGGCTGCATTGCTGAGACCTGATAGGCTGCATTGCTGGGACCCGATCGGGCTGCATGGATGGGCACAGATCGGGCTGCATGGATGGGCACCGATCGGGGTGCATGGATGGGCACCGATCGGGGGTGCATGGATGGGCACCGATCGGGGGTGCATGGATGGGCAATGATCGGGCTGCGTGGATGGGCATCGATCGGGCTGCATGGATGGGCACCGATCGGGGTGCATGGATGGGCACCGATCGGGGTGCATGGATGGGCACTGGTGAGCCTGCATTGATGGCCACTATTGAGCCGACACTAAGCTGCTGATAAGCTGCACTGATAGGCTGCATTAATGGGCACTGATGAAGTTGTTAATATTTATTTTTGTAACTTAATTATCTACATAAATCATTTAACAGTGTAATTTCATGAGATAATTTATGAGGGCGTGTTTAGGGGCGGGGCAAGGTAGGGGTTGGGTGGGGCAACTGGTGGCGAGTAACTCTTAAGGCCTGGCTAGTAGCACAGGACTTGAAATTTTGAGCCCTGTATATATATATATATATATTTGTGTTTTAGTGGTGCTTTTTGCAGAGTAGTGGGCACAGGAACAGGGGACCCAAGAATCACAGGGTAACCGCTACAAAATAATGAAAATATACAAAAAGGATACTGTATATGAAGAAAAAAAAATACATCATACAACATGAGTTTGTAAACTGGTAAAACTGGCCAAAACTATTATGGCTGCAGCTATGTGCCTTAGCCTTTTCAGCCAAATCTAAAAGGCTCCCTTGCCAATCAGATCTCAGGACCCGCTTCTGCGACCCGCTCTGCGCCCCGAGCTCACCATTTTTTGAAGCCAATTAGAGCCTCGGGCTTTACTTAACTAGCTTTGGAGGGGCCCACTGTAAATGACCCCTCCCTTACCTGTTCAGAGGCTGCCAGGCCCAGATACCAGTTCCAAGCACACCGACGAACACATGCTCAGTCTAGGGAATGTCTTTTTGAAGATTTATTGCAGTCATTAATAGGAGAGAGGGATAAGGGTGCAGGATACTCCAAAATGCACAACAGATACAGGAGGACAGACTCTCAAGCACAAATCCTATAACAGCAGCCTTTGTTGAGGGTAGAGGGGATAGCCAACATATCCGAGACTTTATATGAGCAGTCCCAGTCCTTACAGCAACCTCTGGCATTAATCTTCAATTCAAATGCACACCTGGAGCTCCAAGAAGCTGAAAAAGCCACTGTTGGCGAAACATGTTGGGATAAGACAGCCATTATTGACCACCTTATATATACGGATATAAATGACCAGCTAAACTATTTATAAGTATGCTCTGCTAATAATTTTACTGAATCACACATGTATTGTTGTTTTATGTAATAAAATGTATATTTTACTATGTCTATGTATTTTCCTTGTTCTAGGCACCGCTATAATCCCAACCACCCTGTTACTGCTATTAACATTCATTAAAAGGGATTATTTCTCTACACAATGAGAATATTAGATGAATGATCGTTCGCTTTTTGTTTTGTTTTGCATGCTAGTCTCATATTGAAAAAAAAAGGTTACTCAACTTACGAAAAATCTTGTACAACAGAATACAGTGTAAACAAAAATCGTACAATCTTGTATCGTACGAGATATATTTTCGTGTTTGTCCCTTCGGATAATTTTGGATGAACTGTCGTTTTTCCACTCTCGAAAGCTGTGTACTAATGATGATTGCTTCGAAAGCGGTATTTTTCATCCGATTTTCGGATAATGTGTATTATGCCCCGTACACACCGGTCGGAAATTATGACCACAAAATCCATCTGATTTTGTCCGACGGATTTTGTCCGACGGATTTTGTTCGACACTGGTGTTGCAAACACACGGTCGGACAAAGTTGTCGGAAAATCGGATCATTCTGAACGTGGTGACGTTCGTTGCGTACGACGGAACTACGTAGAGGCTATTAGCCAATAGCTTTGGTCTCCTAATTTGACCTGAGCATGCGTGGCACTTTGTCTGTCGGAATTCTCTACACACGATCGGAAAAAGTCAGATCAGATTTTGTTGTCGGAAAATTTGAGAGCGGGATCTCAAATTTTTTCCGCCGGAAAGAGTCCGATGGAGCCCACACACGGTCGGATTTTCCGACAACATGGTCCGATCGGACATTTTCCGTGGGAATTTCCGACCATGTGTATGGGGCATTAGGCTTAAGAGAGTTTTTGAAGTGCTATCCTGATATCTTGGTTCTTCAGACTATATATAATAGGGTTAAATAAAGGCGTAAACACAGTGTGAAGTAAAGATACAATCTTATTGATAAGCAAAGAGTTTCCTTTAGAGGGTATCATGTATTTAGCTATCAGTGTCCCATAAAATGTCCCCACCACAAAAAGGTGAGAACTGCAGGTTGAAAATGCTTTCTGTTTGCCTGTTGTGGACAGCATGCTGAGAATAGTATGGAAGATGTAGATGTACGTCACCATGATAAAACCACATGGAAAAACAAATGTTGGTATGGAATAGACAAAAGCTTCAAGTTCAACCAAAGAGGTGTCTGAACAAGAGAGCTTCTGAAGAGGGGAGAGGTCGCAGTAGAAATGGTCAATGACATTATCAGCACAAAAGTCAAAATTTGACAGAGTCAAAACGCCTATAAGATTCAATGTAAAACCCAACAGCCATGGCCAAGCCGAAAGTTTGACACAAAACATCATGTCCATGATACTGGAATATCTCAGAGGGTTACAGATGGCCAAGTACCGATCATAGGACATGACTGCGAGGAGGAGACATTCTGTAATGGTTGTAGCACAGAAAAAATAAAATTGTGTGATGCAGCCACAGTACGTAATTATTTTCTCCCCAAGAAGAAGACTGGCAAGCATGTTTGGAAGAATGTTGGTTGACATCAAGAGGTCTGAAAAAGAGAGATGACTTAGGAGATAGTACATGGGTGTCTGAAGGGCTGGGGTGATGGATACTAATACAATGATCAGAAGATTTCCTGTGATAGTGAATATAAAGATGATTAGGAAGGCTATAAACAATACAACATTTAATGTGTGAAGGTTTCCAAATCCTAGAAGAACAAATTCTGAGACTTTTGTATAATTCTTTCCACACATATTTTTGATTGAATTCATAAATCTTCAGTATAAATAAAAAACATTTTTACTGGTCTTTGATGGTTTTTAGTCATCCAGATCATGTACTGTAACTAGAGGTAGCGAATCAAGTCCAACAATTTGAAAATGTTTTGCTTCTCACCCAGATGGCTTCTTTGTTCGATAAACTGAAAGACATCACTTGTGTGATATGTTATAAAATGCAAATCCAGTTTTGGTTTGTTGGCTAACACTATATAATATTTTTGCTTATGTTCTTGGAATACTGATATATAAGATCTATAAACATCCCCCTTGTGGCAACCAACACTTTGCATGACTGTTGGCTCTTATTATATTAGAATTACATATTAGAATTAGAATGTTACATATTAGAATTGATGACCAATAATGGTCAATAAAAAATTCACTTCCCTCAGGAGTGGGTGCAAGCCGTATATAGTCCACCTCTTCTATTCACACGATATGTGTACAGTTTTAACTGATCAATATACGGTTTGCAGCCTCTCCTGAGTAAGTGACGTAACGTGTATAACGAGTATTAGGGTGCAATCCTGACCATTTTTATTATGGTATTATCCAACTACCAACCATTATTGGTAATCAATTCTAATATATTTAACATTTACCCCTATTTTGTTATTTTGTGTCTGTATAGTTTTTACTGGTACACATTATTTGAATGCCATGATTCCCATGTGATGCTGTTGTGTGAAATTTTCTGGCCTATGTTCTTAATTCTGTACCCTTTTTTGTCTGGAATGCACTATTACAATCAACATTTGTTCTTTCTTGTATACTTTTTGTTATTTATAGTTATACCAATGATACATATGTACTATACTTACCAATGGATATATTTATGGTTTACACAAAATATATATACAGTATGTACCTTATTTATTAGTGGATACACGCCTCATATAAAGTCCCGTGTTTATTTCCCCCCACATTACCTTACTATGTGAACCCTGACGACGTCTGATGGGATGTAGTCACTATTTGGCCAATTCGTTTTGGTGCTTACAGGAAATGACCAAAATTCAAGCCACTTACGACCAGTTTAATACTTTCTTACTGAAGAAGTGTGCAAATTAGGAGTTATACTGACCTAAAGCTGAACACAAGACAAATAGCTTAATACACAGATGATATACTGTACATATATAGGAGCTGTATTACCTGCCAAAGGATTTGTCTTTCTGTCTATCCAGTACTAATATTTACGCAGATCTGCCATGCAGCACAGTCCAGTTTGGCAGGACAGGTGACCTCAATGTTCTCTAGAACAGTCAAAGCACAATTGAACCCTCAGTTTAAAGCATACCTCCCAATTTTTTGAGATGGGAATGAGGGACACCTATCAGCAAAAGCATACAGGCATAGGACACACCCCCCTGCCACGCCCCCTTAAAGGAGAATTGTACAAACAAAAAAACAAGCTTGGTTAAACCCACAAGTGCTTTTTTACCACTACTATGCCTTTATATTGGCTTTTGGAATTTACAAATGCAGCAATTTAGAAATCAGATGAAAGGTTTAGTGCTGGAAAACACTTTTTGATAGATAAAAAGTGCATTTTAAAAACATCTATATAGATCAGACCAAAATGAGACACAAACGAGGAGGAATGAGGGACAGAGGGACAGTCCCTCGAAATCAGGGACAGTTGGGATCTATGGTTTAAAAGCATAGGGGTTTATTTACTAAAGGCAAATTAAGTTGAGGGCAGAGTGTCATCCTGCCGAAATACTGGCAGGCAAGTATGTATGGGTGTGAATGTATGTGTGGGTATGGCTGCTTTGGAATCTGAATGCAATTCTATTGGTTACAGCACTGTGACCTACCAAAGATGGACCCTGTGTAGTCCACATAAAGTACTGTATATACTCGAGTATAGGCCGTCCCGAGTATAAGCCGAGGCCCCCAATTCACCACAAAAAAATGGGAAAAACGTATTGACCCATGTATAAGCCGAGGGTGAAATATGCAGCAGCTACTGTAAGTGGAAAAGAGTCAGCAATGTCCATCTGCATGTCCCCTGTACAGACCCCCGTGTCCCCATTGCAGCCTACCTGTGCAGATCTGTGCCGATCTGCGCCGATCCGCCGGTCCGCCGGTTCTGGGTCCTCGGTCCTGTGTCCCTCCCTGTACGATCTGGCAGCCGATGCAGTCCCGCTCTGTCCCCCTGTGTAAGGCGCCATTCTGATACAAAAACCGCGCCTCCTCCTCCTCGTCCGTGATAGGAGGAACACTTTTTTCCCAGCAGTCAGTGTGCAGTGTTCCGCCTATCACGGACGTCCTCTCATCCTCGTCCATGAGATGAGAATGACAGGACATCCGTGATAGGCAGAACACTGCACACTGACTTACTGCTGGGAAAATTAGTGTCCGCCTATCACAGGCGAGGAGGAGGAGGAGGCACGGCTTTTGAACACTGCCGTGACTCGAATATAAGCCGAGGGGGGGACTTTCAGCCCTAAAAAAAGGGTTGAAAATCTTGGCTTATATTCGAGTATATACGGTAACCTGAAACACTTTTGGATAAAAGTTCACTCCTCCATTGAGGAATAGGGAAATAAGGATCGTAGTTAGTATTAGTAAGCCATGATTGGCTAATGTTGTTGAAGTAAGAAGTGTTCACATTGATGTAAATGTCAATGAATATATGTATGAAGACAGCAATTGCAAGATGTAACTGTTAGTACATATCTGTAATATCCCTTTATTTTTTATAAAATCAATAAATAAATATAAAAAAAAAAAAAAGGCAAATCAACTTTGCACTGCAAGTGCACTTGGAAGCGCAGTCGCTGTAGAACTGAGGGGAAGATCTGAAATGAGGGTAAGCTCTGATGATTTTATCATCCAATCATGTACAAGCAAAAATGCTGTTTTTTATTTTCCTTGCACGTCCCCCTCAGATCTACAGCGACTGCACTTTCAAAGTGGATTTGCCTTTAGTAAATCAACCCCATAGTTCACCTTTACCAGAAAACTGCCTATGCAGATACGTGATGTCTGTAGATAAAAACAAGCTGTACAGCTTTGATCAAAGTTGAATAATGCTCTTGTTATAGATGTAGGCCATTTACGTACCTCATGAAGCCTGCCTGAAAAACTCTAAGGATGTTGCTAAGGACGTTGCTAAGAGATGCCTAGCTGTTACTATTCACCTCCACCATCACAGCAGTGAGCTCTTTTTCTGATTCAAGCCCCCTCACATGCGCTTTCTCTACCCTGATGCAATAGCTCTGAACTCAGCAAGGGCAGCAACGGCAGCTTAAATACTCCCGAATGGCAGGCTGCCTTTATACTCATATTGCAAAATCAATACCTGGTCAGATGTTTGAATACAGCCCAGTATGTCCAGGCACTGTTATATTAAATTAATATATTAAATTCATTTTAAATGTCTTCTTAAATTCTATAAAGAGAGAGATAATACCTGAAGACATAGGACATAGGACACTCATACAACACTGACAACTCTTCTGGGGCTATATGCTGCAGAACATTGTTTGATCTTACGCTTATATATTTTCCACAATTCAGATTTAGGTCTCTAGGGATTGTAAGCAAGGTCCCTCTGTGATAGCCGTTGTTTATTTTATTACCTTCATTAAATATATTCTCATTATATTGTACAAGCAAGAAATTTTAATTGTAATTATGGTAGTTATGTGTAGCCTACCCCTGTAGGAGCTGCTGGTGAAAAAAATACTCTTTCTCCACTATTTCCTCACTCTTCCACTGACAGTCTAGGGTTTTTTTTTTTGTTTTTTTTGGAACATTGAACTTGGATAGGGAGAAGGAGCATGGGATACCCCAATAAACTGTAAACTGAATAACTTGAGGGCCAAGGGTAGTGTTTGCGATACGTCATTTATAGTCAGCTGGAACGCAGGTGGAGCGCTAATTAGCTTTGGTATAAGTTCAATACAACCTACTTTTTTAAAATAAATTATCTGAATTACTCCACCATGAGAGTATTCTTTCCTCTCCCTCTCTATATGGAAATTCATTCCTGTGACCTCTTGTATGACATCTTGGATTTTCCCATATGCATAATTTGACTCACTGTAATAGGGGTCAATTAAGTCTGGTGAGTGCATTGTGTGTCTGCATGCGGGTGGAGAGGAACCTTTCCTATACTTAATAAGGACGTTATTCATGTGTGGGATCTATACATGGACTTCACAATTCTTATGTATTTTTTAGGGCTGTGAAAATTAAAGATTAATTCCTCCATTAATCGTAAATTGTTTTGATCGATCAAAATTTTTTTGATCGATTACAATTTTTTTGATCAGTACTCACCTCTCCGCCGGGTTCTCCGGGTCTTCAGGGAGTTCCGTCGGAGATCCGGTGATGTCACGGACATCAACGTTACCGGACTCCTCCCCCCTTCCCCAAGTGCCTCCGTCTGCTAACGAAGTAAAGGGGGAAGGAGTCCAGTGACGTTGAAGTTCTAATGGAACGTAACGCGTACGGGGGAGGAGCTACGCATGACGTCACCCGCTGCTGCCCTACGGAACTAACACGATTGTCGGCTTTACATGCTGTGTTTTTATCATCTTTATGTGAGTAGTTTGTGTTTGAACACAAAAATGAAATCTTATACTTAAGTGGTGAGCACTTAGATCTTTTCTTTCTACCCATGACCTGGTGTCCTTGCTGAGATCTGAGGAGACGTGAGAGATGTTTATGGTCCGTGTTAACCCTTTTGATACCCGCTTGCATGACCACCTGTTTGCACAGGGGTCCATGCCATAAGGTGAGAGTGATTAGTTAGACCGGAGGTGGAGGGATTGTCACGCTACTGTGGGAAAAAAAATTACTTATGTCAGTGCTACAGTTTGAATTTAAAACTTATTTGTGTGAACTGTGAAGTTAAGTCATGGATTGTGGAAACTAACTAGTGTTGGGTGATTGTATATAGTGTATACCACATTTACCACTGACTAATGCAGAGTTGCAATGCAAGGAGATCAGCTATAATTAGTTGGATCTGTATGTGCGTTATAATTAATCGAAATTAGTAAAAAAAAAAATAGATTAATCGAACACGAAAATTTTAATCAGTAACAGCCCTAGAATTTTTTATAATTGGAATGAAGATGTATTTATTTATTTGTTCACTATGGTGATTTATGATATGTAATGTATAATATAAGAGCGCGGTTCCTTTGTATTTTTTCTTCCAGATCTCTGAATTGCTTTTTTTGACTGCTGTGATCTGCCTTTATGTTATAGGGTGGCTACAGTGCCTTGAAAAAATATTCATACCCCTTGAAATTTTCAACATTTTGTCATGTTACAACCAAAAATATACAGTAAATGTATTTTATTAGGATTTTATGTGATAGACACACACAAAGTATAAATAAATAAATATCTAAAAAGTGTGGGGTAAAGGGATGGGGGTTCCCTTTTCGTTTTATTTTTTTTATTTTTTTTCCTGCTTGTTTTGTTTTGTTTTTGGCATATAGGTAAGTGGTGAGCGAATAAGTGTGATTGGAGCGAATAGGAGAGTGTGGGCAAGGTGAATAAATGGACAGGTGTATAAGTTAAAATAGTGATATGGATTTAACAAGAGATAAAAGTCGATAATAAGCAAGAAGAGATTAATATGATGTAGGAATTGATCAAAGATATGAATATGATATTAGAATGTAATACAAATACACTAATAGATAAAATATGGATGTGTAAATGTTGTATAATAAATTGTAAAACATTTTTTGTTAAATAAAGATTATAAAAAAAATAAAAAATAAAATAAAAAGTGTTGGGTGCATTTGTATTCAGCCCCCTTTACTCTGATACCCCTAACTACAATCAAGTGGAACCAATTGCCTGCAGAAGTTACCTAATTAGTAAATAGAGTCCAACTGTGTGTAATTTAATCTCAGTATAAATACAGCTGTTCTGTGAAGCCCTCAGAGGTTTGTTAGAGAACCTTAGTGAACAAACAGCATTATGAAGGCCAAGGGACACACCAGACAGGTCAGGGATAAAGTTGTGGAGAAGTTTAAAGTGGTTGTAAACTCTCCCCCACAACTTTGTCCCATGTAAATCAGCATAAAAAACCCTAATGAACACTGCTTGTAGATATCTCCTTACTTGCTTATAGGGGTGCAACGGATCGTCGCCGATCCGTGATCCGAACGGGTCACCCCGTTCGGATCGGCACACCCCGTGATCCACGGAGCGCTCCACGGCCTCGGCCTTAGGAAAGGCCGCGGCTTCGGCCTAGCTCCGGAGCGGCGGCGGCCATCTTGGTACACCCGGCGGCCTTAGGAAAGGCCGCGGCTTCGGCCTAGCTCCGGAGCGGCGGCCATCTTGGTACACCCGGCCACTGTTTACAATGTGATCGCTCCGTCAAATGACGGAGGGATCACTTGTAAACATACCCTGCATTACCCAGCATATACTCTGCATTACCCAGCCAATACTCTGCGATACTCTGCATTACCCAGCCAATACTCTGCGATACTCTGCGATACCCAGCCAATACTCTGCGATACTCTGCGATACCCAGCCAATACTCTGCGATACCCAGCCAATACTCTGCGATACCCAGCCAATACTCTGCGATACCCAGCCAATACTCTGCGATACCCTGCCAATACTCTGCGATACCCTGCCAATACTCTGCGATACCCTGCCAATACTCTGCGATACCCTGCCAATATTACAGTGGGGGAGAGGATGTGGATATTACAGTGGGGACTATATGGTGGCAGAATTTTCACAGGTTTTTGCAAATTCAATTATTATTTGCTGATCCGAAAAATGATCCGATCCGTGACTCCTGATCCGAGGATCGATCCGATCCGTGAGTTTTTTGATCCGTTGCACCCCTACTTGCTTAGTATTGTTGTAATCCTTTTTGTTCTTTAGAATGACGTAACTGAGCATGCCCATATCTCCCCTGATTTACGGCTCACTCTGTGTGCTTGTCTTTCTATTATCAGGACTTCCTACAGCTCAACACTGAAATCCCACGAGACTGCATAATCACTCAGAGCTTCCTACTACACCCCATGTGACCATGTGACATCACATGGAGTGTAAACCTGGCCATCGGCTTGGTTACAGTACAGGAAGTGCTCAATGTAAGGGCGGAAATACACTCTACTGTGGACTCAGAAAACAATACTTAAGATGGCGCTGCCTTACCCCTGGAAACAAGTTTTTTAAAGTTTCTTTAAACATTAAGTAATATGTGATTTGGGCTGGATTACAGTGGCTATAGTTTGATAATTACTTATTATGGACTAAATGAAAAGAAGCATCAGAGTGGGAGAGTTTACTTCCACTTTAAAGCAGGGTAAAGTTATAAAAAAAATATCCCAAGCTTTGAACATCTCACAGAGCACTGTTCAATCCATCATCCGAAAATGGAAAGAGTATGGCACAACTGCAAACCAACCAAGACATGGCCGTCCACTTAAACTGACAGACCGGGGGAAGGAGAACATTAATCAGAGAAGAAGCCAAGAGGCCCATGGTAACTCTGGAGGAGCTGCAAAGATCCACAGCTCAGGTGGGAGAATGTGTCCACAGGACAACTATTAGTCGTGCACTCCACAAATCTGGGGAGTGGCTACACGGCCACTGTATGTTGAAGCCGGGATGATGTTCTGATGTCTAGCGAATTAAGCAGTGGTGAGATTGCAACACAGAGCCGCTCGGCATGTCTTGTACTATGTTACAAAAAGGCTGGTTTTAACTGTATTTGATGTACGTGCAATATATATTTTAAATTGATCAATATCTCAAATGATTTTACACTATTGGAGGCTCCATTTCTCCCTCTATATTCTACATGTGGAGTCAAACCCAGGCATCTGAATGGAGTGTGGTGTTTTACAGCAGCTGTTCGATAAGAGCTTGTTTGCCAAACACGAGAGTGTCAGTATTACATTGTATAGGTATGTTGTGGTCGTTCAGGTGCATATCTAATAGTTTTTTGAAATTATCGATGCTCCCCACTGAAACCACTGCCTGTGGAAGAGCATTCCACATTCTAACTGCTCTTACAGTAAAGAACCCTCTACGCCAGGGGTGGCCAACCAGTGGCCCGTGGTGCCCTCTGATGTGGCCCGCGACCTCCTGCTGTGGAATGGTGGTTTAGCAAGCCCAGATCCCAGGTTGCTGACCCATAATACCACAGCATCAGTGTCGTGAATGAAGCTGGTGGTAGAGGAAGAAAGCGGCTGCAGAGCAGAGCCCCATAAGCCGATGCTTCCTGTACACCGCCGGCTTTTGCCACAGGCAGAGTCTATGGCAAAGTTCAGTTAACCCGCAGGATAGACACAGGTGCACTATGCTGCACCCGCGGTGTGGGTAAACCGCAGCACATCAGTGTGAAAGCAGTTTAGGCCCTTTTCACACGATCAGGCCTACTCAATCGGACCCTCAATTCACCTCTACAGAGCGGCAGATGTAAACAGACTTTTGTCCATTTACTCCCGCCTGCCTCCAATCCGATCCTCTTAAAAAAAAATAGAAGGGAATTCGTCCCCTTCCATCTGGGTGGATCGGATCGGAGGGCCTAGAGTAGCTGTGACCTGTCAAACGCCCACTCCGCTCATTGTCGCCCGCGACTGGTTACCAAGTTGCTTAACCACTTCAGCCCCGGACCATTTGGCAGCCAAAGGACCAGAGGTCTTTTTTCAATTTCGCACTGCACTACTTTAACTGGTAATTGCGCGGTCATGCAATTTTGTAACCAAACGAAATTTGCGTCCTTTTCTTCCCACAAATAGAGCTTTCTTTTGATGGTATTTGATTGCCTCTGTGATTTTTATTTTTTGAGATATAAACGGAAAAAGAGCGAAAATTTTGAAAAAAAAAGAGATTTTCTACTTTTTGTTATAAAAAAAATCTAATAAACTCAATTTTAGTCAAACATTTGGGCCAAAATGTATTCAGCCACATGTCTTTAGTAAAAAAAATGCCAATAAGCGTATATTTATTGGTTTGCGCAAAAGTTATAGCGTCTACAAACTAGAGTACATTTTCTGGAATTTACACCGCTTTTAATTTATGACTGCCTATTTCATTTCTTGAGGTGCTAAAATGGCAGAGAAGTACAAAACCCCCCCAAATGACCCCATTTTGGAAAGTAGACACCCAAGCTATTTGCTGAGAGGCATGTTGAGCCCATTGAATATTTTTTTTTTTAGTCCCAAGTGATTGAATAAAGACAAAAATAAAAAAGATTTTTTTTTTTTTTTCAAAAAGTTGTCACTAAATGATATATTGCTCACACATGCCATAGTTATATGTGGAATTGCACCCCAAAATACATTTTGCTGCTTCTCCTGAGTATGGGGATACCACATGTGTGGGACTTTTTGGGAGCCTAGCCGCGTACGGGCCCCGAAACCCAAGCACCGCCTTCAGGATTTCTAAGGGTGCAAATTTTTGATTTCACTCCTCACTACCTATCACCGTTTCGAAGGCCATAAAATGCCAAAATAGCACAAAACCCCCCCAAATGACCCCATTTTGGAAAGTAGACACCCCAAGCTATTTGTTGAGAGGCATGGTGAGTATTTTACAGCTCTCATTTGTTTTTGAAAATGAAGAAAGTAAAGAAAAAAAAAAATTTTTTTTTCTTTTTTCAATTTTCAAAACTTTGTGACAAAAAGCGACATCTGCAAAATACTCACAATACCTCTCAGCAAATAGCTTGGGGTGTCTACTTTCCAAAATGGGGTCATTTTGGGGGGTTTTATGCCATCTGGGCATTCCATGGCCTCCGAAACTGTGATTGGCAGTGAGAAGTGAAATAAAAAAATTACACCCTTAGAAAGCCTGAAGGCGGTGATTGGTTTTTGGGGTTCCGTACGCAGCTAGGCTCCCAAAAAGTCCCACACATGTGGTATCCCCGTACTCAGGAGAAGCAACAGAATGTATTTTGGGGTGTATTTCCACATATGCCCATGACATGTTTGAGCAATATATCATTTAGTGACAACTTTTTGTAAAAAAAATATATATATTTTTTTTTTTTCATTATTCAATCTCTTGGGACAAAAAAAAAAAAATATTTAATGGGCTCAACATTGCTCTCATCAAATAGCTTGGGGTGTCTACTTTCCAAAATGGGGTCATTTGGGGGGGGTTTGAACTGTCCTGGCATTTTATGCACAACATTTCGAAGCCTATGTCACACGTCACCCACTCTTCTAACCACTTGTAGACAAAGCCCTTTCTGACACTTTTTGTTTACATGAAAACATATTTTTTTTTTTGCAAGAAAATTACGTTGAACCCCCAAACACTATATATATTGTTAAAGCAAAGGCCCTACAGATTAAAATGGTGGGTGTTGCATTTTTTTTTTTTCCACACAGTATTTGCGCAGCGATTTTTCAAACGCATTTTTTGTGGAAAAAATACACTTTTTTTTTTTTTTAATGCACTAAAACACACTATATTGCTCAAATTTTTGATGAAATAAAAAATATGATCTTAGGCCGAGTACATGGATACCAAACACGACATGCTTTAAAATTGCGCACAAACACGCAGTGGCGACAAACTACATACATTTTTAAAACCCTTTAAAAGCCTTTACATGATACCACATTAGATTCACGGAGGAGGTCTACTGCTAAAATTACTGCCCTCGATCTGACCTTCGCGGTGATACCTCACATGCATGGTGCAATTGCTGTTTACATATGACGCCAGACCAACGCTTGTGTACGCCTTTGCGCAAGAGAAGGGGGGGCAGGGGTGCTTTTTTTTTTTTTTTTTGTTTTTTTTTTTATTTATTTAGCTTTTTTATTTTATTTTTAAACTGTTCCTTCCATTTTTTTTCTTTGTTATGATTTTTATTGTTATCTCAGGGAATGTAAATATCCCCTATGATAGCAATAGGCAGTGACAGGTACTCTTTTTTTGAAAAAATTGGGGTCTATTAGACCCTAGATCTTTCCTCTGCCCTCAAAGCATCTGACCACACCAAGATTGGTGTGATAAAATGCTTTCCCAATTTCCCAATGGCGCGGTTTATATCCGGGAGGGGGGACATTCCCTCCCACTGCTTGTAAAAGCAGTCTAGAGGCTAATTACCCGCTAGAATTGCTTTTACATGAAAGCCGATCACTGGCTGAAAAGAATGATACCAAGATGATACCTAAACCTGCAGGCATCATTCTGGTATAACCATTCAAAGTCCAGCAACATACTGGACATATATTGTAATCTTTTTTTTTTCATGCAGCCTCTTGGCTGAACGAAAAAAAAGAGATTGATTGGTGGGTATGCCCACCATTAGAATACCTCCCTTCATCCACCCACTTCTAATGATGGGCATCCTCCCGCAAAAGTTATGCCGTGTACACACGGTCGGAATTTCGACCGTATGTACGTGGCATTAGGAGCCAATCGCTCCTCCCCCCCCTGCTGCCCCCATGCTTCGGCATATATGCTCTTTTTTTTTAACTGTGGTGGTGAAATCACCTCCTACAGCGTTGGAGTCGCGGCTTTATGTATCGTGGGAGCAAACGCTGTTGCTGTCAAGATAAATAAATCCGCGTTGCAACTGAATGGCGCACCTGAAAACAAAAAAATGCTCAACACTAAAACACAGTAAACAAAATTACATACCTGAAAAGCAAGCATGATAAAACATGATAAAACATAATAAAACATTGCAGAATAGAATGGAGTAAAAAAAAGAGCAACAATAGAGAGAGAATAGAGTGAGAGAGAGAACAATAAAACGACAACTATTTTATTTTTTTTATTTTTTTGAGATTCACAGGTAAAAAAGCTCCTGACTGAAGCGACTGAATCAAAACGCTACCACAAAAAAACTGTTAGCGATCGCAGGGATCAGGCCTGACTCTGCGAACGCTGCAGTTATGTGTGCTTAGTGTTTTGTAAGTGACAGTGATCGATCGATACTGCACTTGGGTGGGCTGGGCTGGGCGGAGGGGGAAAACGCAGGTGCTAGCAGGTATCTGGGCTGATCCCGCTAACAATGCGTTTTTTTTTTTGGAACCCTAAACTGCTGGGACGCTAGTATAGATCTGATCAGATCAGATATCGATCTGTTCAGATACTGTGCCACTAAGGGAGGTGTATGCTTTGCGCGTGGGTGTTTGCGGTACTGGCACTAACCTGGGGCGACGCAGACCTTATTTGACCCTAAAACCTAATTGATATCACCCGCCGGGCGATCAGGGGGTTAAACCGTTATTGGGTAATAAAATGGCGGGTGCCCTGACAGTATAAAAAACAAGCTAACTAACCAGCGTCACCCGTAACAGTAATACAAAAAAAAACTGGTTACCTAGCGACACTAATGCAGCGATCAGAAAAACGATCGCTTAGTGACACTGGCAAAAGGGGGTGAAAGGGTTAACTAGGGGCAATCAGGGGGTTAAACCTTTATTAGGTAATATATGGGGGTACCTGACGCTATATAAAAACCTGACGGGGAACCTAAATAACGAAATAACTAACTGGCTAACCAGCGTCACCAGTGACAGTTATACAGTGATCACTGGTGAAAGGGTTAACTCTAGGGGCAATCAGGGGGTTAAAACCTTTATTTAGGTTGTAATATGGGGGTACCTGACCTATAAACCTATTTATGAACCTATATAAACATGGCGGTTACCTAAAAAAAAAAAATGGTTACCTAGCGACACTAATGCAGCGATCAGAAAAACGATCGCTTAGTGACACTGGCAAAAGGGGGTGAAAGGGTTAACTAGGGGCAATCAGGGGGTTAAAACCTTATTAGGTAATATATGGGGGTACCTGACGCTATATAAAAACCTGACGGGGAACCTAAATAACAAAATAACTAACTGGCTAACCAGCGTCACCAGTGACAGTTATACAGTGATCACTGGTGAAAGGGTTAACTCTAGGGGCAATCAGGGGGTTAAAACCTTTATTTAGGTTGTAATATGGGGGTACCTGACCTATAAACCTATTTATGAACCTATATAAACATGGCGGTTACCTAAAAAAAAAAAATGGTTACCTAGCGACAGCAGTGACACTAATAAAGCGATCAGAAAAACGATCGCTTAGTGACACTGGCAAAAGGGGGTGAAAGGGTTACCTGGGGGGCAATCAAGGGGTTAAACCTTTATTAGGGGGGGGTAGGGGGCTACCTTGGACCTAAAACTAACTGCCCTGACAGTTATTACAGTCACACTGACACTAAATGCAGTGATCAGTAAATAAATGATCACTGCAATTAGTGACACTGTGACTGGGGGGGGAGGGGGTGATCTGGGGGGTGATCAGGGGGTGACAGGGGGGTGGAATATGTGCCTAACTGTACTGGTGTCAGTGTAGTGTTGTGCACTAACCTGTACATGTTCGCCGCTCGGCGTCTCCGGTCACATAGACCGGCGCACCGAGCGTGACATCACTTCCGCCTTCCTGTCTATACAATAGACAGGAAGGGGAAGTTTCTCATTGGCCAGGAGCGATCGCGAGGGGGTGGCCAGAAACCACTGGCCGTCCCCTCGTCCCGGATCGCTCCTGAAGCGATCCCGACCGTCCCCGCCGGCGGAGGGGGGTCCGATCGGACCCCCCAACCGCCGGAAGAATGTCACGTACAGGTACGTGATTCTGCCTGTACGTGCCATTCTGCCGACGTAAATATACAGGGGGCGGTCGGGAAGTGGTTAAGTGGCCCTCGCTCTTAAAAAGGTTGAGCACGCGTGCTCTACGCAGTTTAAGGTTAAACCGCTTTTCTTCTAATATTAGTGAATGGCCACGTGTCTTATTAAATTCCCTTTCAGATACTGTATATTAATACACTGCCTGCACTGTATATATAGTCTATACTACACTGTATAAATATATATATATATATATATATATATATATACTAAACTACCTGCACGCCACTAACTAACCTGCCTCTAGCTAAAGTTCTCTCAATTATAATACTATATACGGCCGCCATGTAAGCAGCCTTATATAGTGTGGGGCGTGGACTTAGCCCCCTGAGCCATTATTGGCTAAGGGCACCCTGCCTTTGCCAATCATGGCTCTTACAGCAGAGTGCGCTGTGATTTGCTAAAGCATGCAGGTCAGGTGCATGCTTTGACCAATCATCAGACATCGATGCACTGCGTGCATTATGGGGCATTCCCCGGTGCTCGAATTTGCCGTGGATGCCCCATAATGTTTGCTCTCCGGCGAACACCCGATGTTCGATTTAAAACTTACGTTCGAACATCTGGCCCATCCCTAAAAATATGTAATAAAACAAATATTTCAAAAATTGTATTAGCATGTTCATAAGCATTCAACTTTAGCTTTAAACCTTTTACTCAAATTTCTATTCTCTTTGTAAAGACATTGTGCACTTTTTGCTGTTGTTGTTTTAACTGAGTATTAGTGTAGCTATATATAATAACTGTGTTCTTTGTTTGTTTGCCTTGCCTTTTAATTCTTCACATGTTGCTGCTGCAATTTGTATTGTCATGGCTAATTGATCCCACTATGTCCATGTATTCATTCACCTAGCTTGTTCCTATTCGCTAAAGGGACAGGAAACTTCTTCCAGGTAACACACTTAAGGGTCCTAATGTGCTAAAAATACATATATTCCAGCATGGTGTAATCTCTGTTAATTGCTCTGACTCTTTCTGTCTGTATCCGGTGTAATTAACCTGTGCAGTACCATGTCACATTCCTCATGTTTTAACACAAACAGAAACTTCTGACATCAGAATGTGAAAATTGACTCTACTATATGTGTATACAGGGAACCAAATGATATCATGAAACTACAGGATCAATGCACATCTTACACAAGTGAAAAACACAAGGTACATGTAGGAAGGTTTATAATGGCTTTAAATAAAATCTATGATTGTTTTGTATAAAGGCTATCTTATTTTTTTAGGATACAATGAACATTTATTTGAAAAATAATACGAATAAAAAATAATGAGCTATATAATGAACATAGTACATTGTAAAACATGAGTTATAAACTGGTACACCACCAATAAATACATTTTTATCAAAGTAACAATGCTTTAATTTTACTTTTCCATCACCTATGTGCTTACAAGTAACCTAGCAAACCTAGTAAACTAGTAAACCTAGCCATGTTGGAATCAAATGTCCAGTCCTCCAAAAAGTGATCTTTTAGTTATAGGTGGAGCCTGGTGGGCACTGGATCAGTCCCAACATTTTATATATGTCTTGGATACTACCATAGTGAGATCTTTCTGATCAGGGATGGAAGGAACCTATCACAATGCACACAAAAGCAGGATGCTTGGGCACATACTGCCCTAAATTTGAATACCACTTGGTGCACCATCTAGTCTTTAGTGGGGCTGGACAGTGTATCTTTGCCCTTCCTCCCACACCAAAATGCCAGGATCGTATGCTCCGGGTCTAAACACCAAGTATGCTTGAGGCCTTAAATTTAAAGGGCTCATTTCTAAAAAGGTTTTCGAAGTGCTGTCCTGATATCTTGGTTTCTCAGACTATATATAATAGGGTTAATTAATGGAGTAAACACTGTGTGAAGTAAGGATACAAACTTATTGATAAGCAAAGAGTGTCCTTTAGAGGGTATCATGTATTTAGCTATCAGTGTCCCATAAAATGTCCCCACCACAAGAAGGTGAGAACTGCAGGTTGAAAATGCTTTCTGTTTGCCTGTTGTGGACAGCATGCTGAAGATAGTATGGAAGATGTAGATGTACGTCACCATGATAAAACCACATGGAAAGATAAATATTGGCATGGAAAAGGCAAAAACTTCAAGTTCAACCAAAGAGGTGTCCGAACATGAGAGCTTCTGAAGAGGGAAGAGGTCGCAGTAGAAATGGTCAATGACATTATTAGCACAAAAGTCAAAATCTGATACAGGCAGAACACCTGAAAGATTTAGGGTAAAACCCAACAGCCATGGCCAAGCTGAGAGATTGATACAAAAGTTGTCCATGATACTGGAATATCTCAATGGGTTACAGATGGCCAAGTACCGATCATAGGACATGACTGCGAGGAGGAGACATTCTGTAATAGTTGTAGCGCTAAAAAAATAAAATTGTGTGATGCAGCCAAAGAAAGTAATTTTTTCTTCTCCAAAAAGAAGACTGCCAAGCATGTTTGGAAGAATGTTGGTTGAAATTAAAAGATCTGAAAACGAGAGATGACTTAGGAAATAATACATGGGGGACTGAAGGGCTGGGGTGATGGATACTAATACAATGATCAGAAGATTTCCTGCGATAGTGAATAGAAAGATGATTAGGAAGACTATAAAGAATAAAACATTAAATCCATTAAGGTTTCCAAATCCTAAAAGAATGAATTCTGAGACTATAGAATGGTTCTTTCCAGACATAATGGTGGAATCCATAAATCTGCAGAGTTAAAAAAAAATTTTTTTTACTAGTCTATGAAAGTTTTTAGTCATCTAGATCATGTAAGAGATGTTTCAACATGTAAATAAAAGTTTCACCCCTCGTCCATGTGGCTGTGGGCAGGATTGTTAATGGGCCCTAAATCCTGTGCTCCCTGTTAAGAGACGTCTCATCTCCAGACCCTCTGAGTTGGCCACGAAATTCAATGATCAGCCATGATACCCTCTTTACTGGTTATTAGAAAAAATGGGTAACAACTGGAAAGATTAATCTCCAACTACCTAAAAAGGCGGACTATATAACGACACAGCATAGGAGACACAGGTAACTTACAATAAAATACAATCTTTATTATACTAAATTAAAAAGATTAAAAACATACATATAGTACCCTATGCATATTGGGGGAATAGTCATTTGCAGTACATTCTCCTCATTTTAATACTTTCTAACTCACTTACTGAAAGTGTTCAGATGAGTTCTAACCTAAGACGGCTTTCACACCGAGCCACCCCGGGTGTCGGCGGTAAAGTGGCGCTATTTTTAGTGCCGCTTTACCGTTGTTTTAGTGGCTAGCGGCCAAAAAGGGGTTAAATCCGTCTGCAAAATGCCGCCGGAGCGGTGTTTTGCCGGCGGTATCGCAGCACTGTCCCATTGATTTCAATGGGGAGCAGCGGTGGAGGAGCGTTGAGTTCATCGCTCCTTCACCGCTCCAAAGAAGCTGCTGGCAGGACTTTTTGTGACGCCCTGCCAGCACACCGCTCCAGGCTTTCACACTGGAGTGAAAGGACACGCTTTTTTCAGGCGCCATACAGGAGCTATTTTTAGTGCCTTAGCGCCTGAAAAACGCTAGCAGTGTGAAAGGGGTCTAAAGCTGAAACTCCAGGCAGACATCTAATTACACAGATGAAATACATATATAGGAGCACTTTTACCTGCCAAAGGATTTGTATTTCTGTCCATCCAGTGCTGACCTTTACACAGCTCTGCCACACAGTACAGCCCTGTCCTGCAGGGCAGGAGACCTGAATGCTGTCTGCTGCAATTAAAGCCTAGCTAAACCGTCAGTTTAAATCTGCTAATGGCAATCCAGGTGCACCAAAATAAAACACATTCAATGTCTTACAGGTTGTTGTCTTTCTAAAACACCCACAGCCAGAGTAGAAAAGCCAGTCCTTTGCCAGCAACTGATGGGGCCCTTGCTCTCTGTGGGAAACAGTGGTCTAAATGTGGAGAACCAACATGTCCCCTAACGAGTAAACCTATAGCTCTGCAATTATCAAAGCTCATTCTCCCTATTGATTGGAGAGCTTTGGCTCTGACTCAGCAGAGGGCATGACAGACTATTTCAGCAGGCAGTTTGTACCATCATCCAGAGTCTGTCTACAAGCATGTAGGCAGGTTACCTACTGATGTATTAGATAATTAATGGCTGCACAAGGCTGAAGGGGGAAAGAGTTAAATGTGTGTTCTTCAGTTCCCAAGCTTTTTGGATCCAGAGTACAGGGGGTCCCCGACTTACAAACATCCGACTTACAAACGACTCCTACTTACAAACGGAGGGAGACAACAGAAAGTGAGAGGAAATCTACCCCTAGGAAGGGAAATTCACTCCTGTAAGAGTTAACCACTTGCCGACCGCCCCCTGTATATATACGTCGGCAGAATGGCACGTACAGGCAGAACCACGTACCTGTACGTGCCATTCTTCCGGCGGGTGGGGGGTCCGATCGGACCCCCCCCGGCCGGCGGGGACGGTCGGGATCGCTTCAGGAGCGATCCGGGATGAGGGGACGGCCAGTGGTTTCTGGCCACCCCCTCGCGATCGCTCCTGGCGAATCAGATGCTTCCTCTGTCTGTGTCAATCAAAACACAGGCAGAGGAAGTGATGTCACGCTCGGTGCGCCGGTCTATGTGACCGGAACGCCGAGCTGTGAACATCTAAAGGTTAGTGCACAAACAGTACACTGACACCAGTACACATAGGCACACAAAACACCCCCCTGTCACCCCCTGATCACCCCCCAGATCACCCCCTCCCCCCCAGTCACAGTGTCACTAATTGCAGTGATCATTTTTTTACTGATCACTGCATTTAGTGTCAGTGTGACTGTAATAACTGTCAGGGCAGTTAGTTTTAGGTCCAAGGTAGCCCCCCACCCCCCCCCTAATAAAGGTTTAACCCCTTGATTGCCCCCCAGGTAACCCTTTCACCCCCTTTTGCCAGTGTCACTAAGCGATCGTTTTTCTGATCGCTGTATTAGTGTCACTGCTGTCGCTAGGTAACCATTTTTTTTTTTTTAGGTAACCGCCATGTTTATATAGGTTCATAAATAGGTTTATAGGTCAGGTACCCCCATATTACAACCTAAATAAAGGTTTTAACCCCCTGATTGCCCCTAGAGTTAACCCTTTCACCAGTGATCACAGTATAACTGTCACTGGTGACGCTGGTTAGCCAGTTAGTTATTTCGTTATTTAGGTTCCCCGTCAGGTTTTTATATAGCGTCAGGTACCCCCATATATTACCTAATAAAGGTTTTAACCCCCTGATTGCCCCTAGTTAACCCTTTCACCCCCTTTTGCCAGTGTCACTAAGCGATCGTTTTTCTGATCGCTGCATTAGTGTCGCTAGGT
The DNA here is from genome assembly GCA_028564925.1 of Lithobates sylvaticus. Classification (NCBI taxonomy): domain Eukaryota; kingdom Metazoa; phylum Chordata; class Amphibia; order Anura; family Ranidae; genus Lithobates; species Lithobates sylvaticus. The sequence goes on along the minus strand of CM053037.1, from coordinate 169,708,586 downwards.
AACCATTTTTTTTTTTTTAGGTAACCGCCATGTTTATATAGGTTCATAAATAGGTTTATAGGTCAGGTACCCCCATATTACAACCTAAATAAAGGTTTTAACCCCCTGATTGCCCCTAGAGTTAACCCTTTCACCAGTGATCACTGTATAACTGTCACTGGTGACGCTGGTTAGCCAGTTAGTTATTTCGTTATTTAGGTTCCCCGTCAGGTTTTTATATAGCGTCAGGTACCCCCATATATTACCTAATAAAGGTTTAACCCCCTGATTGCCCCTAGTTAACCCTTTCACCCCCTTTTGCCAGTGTCACTAAGCGATCGTTTTTCTGATCGCTGCATTAGTGTCGCTAGGTAACCAGTTTTTTTTTGTATTACTGTTACGGGTGACGCTGGTTAGTTAGCTTGTTTTTTATACTGTCAGGGCACCCGCCATTTATTACCCAATAACGGTTTAACCCCCTGATCGCCCGGCGGGTGATATCAATTAGGTTTTAGGGTCAAATAAGGTCTGCGTCGCCCCAGGTTAGTGCCAGTACCGCAAACACCCACGCACAAAGCATACACCTCCCTTAGTGGCACAGTATCTGAACAGATCAATATCTGATCTGATCAGATCTATACTAGCGTCCCAGCAGTTTAGGGTTCCAAAAAAAAAAAACGCATTGTTAGCGGGATCAGCCCAGATACCTGCTAGCACCTGCGTTTTCCCCCTCCGCCCAGCCCAGCCCACCCAAGTGCAGTATCGATCGATCACTGTCACTTACAAAACACTAAGCACACATAACTGCAGCGTTCGCAGAGTCAGGCCTGATCCCTGCGATCGCTAACATTTTTTTTTTTGTGGTAGCGTTTTGATTCAGTCGCTTCAGTCAGGAGCTTTTTTACCTGTGAATCTCAAAAAAATAAAAAAAAATAAAATAGTTGTCGTTTTATTGTTCTCTCTCTCACTCTATTCTCTCTCTATTGTTGCTCTTTTTTTACTCCATTCTATTCTGCAATGTTTTATTATGTTTTATTATGTTTTATTATGTTTTATCATGCTTGCTTTTCAGGTATGTAATTTTGTTTACTGTGTGTTTTAGTGTTGAGCATTTTTTTGTTTTCAGGTGCGCCATTCAGTTGCAACGCGGATTTATTTATCTTGACAGCAACAGCGTTTGCTCCCACGATACATAAAGCCGCGACTCCAACGCTGTAGGAGGTGATTTCACCACCACAGTTAAAAAAAAAGAGCATATCTGCCGCCGCATGGGGGCAGCAGGGGGGGGGAGCGATTGGCTCCTAATGCCACGTACATACGGTCGAAATTCCGACCGTGTGTACACGGCATAACTTTTGCGGGAGGATGCCCCCATGCATCGGCATATATAAATGGTGCATGTATGCCCATCATTAGAAGTGGGTGGATGAAGGGAGGTATTCTAATGGTGGGCATACCCACCAATCAATCTCTTTTTTTCGTTCAGCCAAGAGGCTGCATGAAAAAAAAAAGATTACAATATATGTCCAGTATGTTGCTGGACTTTGAATGGTTATACCAGAATGATGCCTGCAGGTTTAGGTATCATCTTGGTATCATTCTTTTCAGCCAGTGATCGGCTTTCATGTAAAAGCAATTCTAGCGGGTAATTAGCCTCTAGACTGCTTTTACAAGCAGTGGGAGGGAATGTCCCCCCTCCCGGATATAAACCGCGCCATTGGGAAATTGGGAAAGCATTTTATCACACCAATCTTGGTGTGGTCAGATGCTTTGAGGGCAGAGGAAAGATCTAGGGTCTAATAGACCCCAATTTTTTTCAAAAAAAGAGTACCTGTCACTGCCTATTGCTATCATAGGGGATATTTACATTCCCTGAGATAACAATAAAAATCATAACAAAGAAAAAAAAATGGAAGGAACAGTTAAAAAATAAAATAAAAAAGCTAAATAAATAAAAAAAAAAACAAAAAAAAAAAAAAAAAAGCACCCCTGCCCCCCCTTCTCTTGCGCAAAGGCGTACACAAGCGTTGGTCTGGCGTCATATGTAAACAGCAATTGCACCATGCATGTGAGGTATCACCGCGAAGGTCAGATCGAGGGCAGTAATTTTAGCAGTAGACCTCCTCCGTGAATCTAATGTGGTATCATGTAAAGGCTTTTAAAGGCTTTTAAAAATGTATGTAGTTTGTCGCCACTGCGTGTTTGTGCGCAATTTTAAAGCATGTCGTGTTTGGTATCCATGTACTCGGCCTAAGATCATATTTTTTATTTCATCAAAAATTTGAGCAATATAGTGTGTTTTAGTGCATTAAAATAAAAAAAAGTGTATTTTTTCCACAAAAAATGCGTTTGAAAAATCGCTGCGCAAATACTGTGTGGAAAAAAAAAATGCAACACCCACCATTTTAATCTGTAGGGCTTTGCTTTAACAATATATATAGTGTTTGGGGGTTCAACGTAATTTTCTTGCAAAAAAAAAATATGTTTTCATGTAAACAAAAAGTGTCAGAAAGGGCTTTGTCTACAAGTGGTTAGAAGAGTGGGTGACGTGTGACATAGGCTTCTAAATGTTGTGCATAAAATGCCAGGACAGTTCAAACCCCCCCCAAATGACCCCATTTTGGAAAGTAGACACCCCAAGCTATTTGCTGAGAGCAATGTTGAGCCCATTAAATATTTTTTTTTTTGTCCCAAGAGATTGAATAATGAAAAAAAAAAAATATATATATTTTTTTTACAAAAAGTTGTCACTAAATGATATATTGCTCAAACATGTCATGGGCATATGTGGAAATACACCCCAAAATACATTCTGTTGCTTCTCCTGAGTACGGGGATACCACATGTGTGGGACTTTTTGGGAGCCTAGCTGCGTACGGAACCCCAAAAACCAATCACCGCCTTCAGGCTTTCTAAGGGTGTAATTTTTTTATTTCACTTCTCACTGCCAATCACAGTTTCGGAGGCCATGGAATGCCCAGATGGCATAAAACCCCCCAAAATGACCCCATTTTGGAAAGTAGACACCCCAAGCTATTTGCTGAGAGGTATTGTGAGTATTTTGCAGATCTCGCTTTTTGTCACAAAGTTTTGAAAATTGAAAAAAGAAAAAAATTTTTTTTTTTTCTTTACTTTCTTCATTTTCAAAAACAAATGAGAGCTGTAAAATACTCACCATGCCTCTCAACAAATAGCTTGGGGTGTCTACTTTCCAAAATGGGGTCATTTGGGGGGGTTTTGTGCTATTTTGGCATTTTATGGCCTTCGAAACGGTGATAGGTAGTGAGGAGTGAAATCAAAAATTTGCACCCTTAGAAATCCTGAAGGCGGTGCTTGGGTTTCGGGGCCCCGTACGCGGCTAGGCTCCCAAAAAGTCCCACACATGTGGTATCCCCATACTCAGGAGAAGCAGCAAAATGTATTTTGGGGTGCAATTCCACATATAACTATGGCATGTGTGAGCAATATATCATTTAGTGACAACTTTTTGAAAAAAAAAAAAAAAATCTTTTTTATTTTTGTCTTTATTCAATCACTTGGGACTAAAAAAAAAAAATATTCAATGGGCTCAACATGCCTCTCAGCAAATAGCTTGGGGTGTCTACTTTCCAAAATGGGGTCATTTGGGGGGGTTTTGTACTTCTCTGCCATTTTAGCACCTCAAGAAATGAAATAGGCAGTCATAAATTAAAAGCGGTGTAAATTCCAGAAAATGTACTCTAGTTTGTAGACGCTATAACTTTTGCGCAAACCAATAAATATACGCTTATTGGCATTTTTTTTACTAAAGACATGTGGCTGAATACATTTTGGCCCAAATGTTTGACTAAAATTGAGTTTATTAGATTTTTTTTTATAACAAAAAGTAGAAAATCTCTTTTTTTTTTCAAAATTTTCGCTCTTTTTTTTTTTTTTTTTTTCCGTTTATATCGCAAAAAATAAAAATCACAGAGGCAATCAAATACCATCAAAAGAAAGCTCTATTTGTGGGAAGAAAAGGACGCAAATTTCGTTTGGTTACAAAATTGCATGACCGCGCAATTACCAGTTAAAGTAGTGCAGTGCGAAATTGAAAAAAGACCTCTGGTCCTTTGGCTGCCAAATGGTCCGGGGCTGAAGTGGTTAATATGGGAAAAAGGTGTCTCCACTGATGCTTTATCACCAGTCCATGTTTCCCTAACAACCCAACATTTTCAAAATCCAATTGTCATTGGGACAGAAGGTGAGGTGAAATCTTCTGAACAGGGGCACAGACAGCAAAACAAATGTTACAGGGGTGATAACCCTTCCCTATGTTATTTAAAAAACTTAAAAATTGATTTTTTGGCTGGAGCTACACTTAAAAAATGTACCTGTTCCGACTTACAAACAGATTCAGCTTAAGAACAAACCTACAGTCCCTATCTTGTTTGTAACCCGGGGACCCCCTGTAATTACCAGTGATATAAATGAGGGAAAATGCTGGCTTTGGTGTGCAGGCTACCTCTTGCCGGCTCAGATGGGCCAAATCGGAAGAAACATGCTGTAAGGACTGCTGTGCCTTGCAGTCCGTTGGAGGTACTGGGGTTCCAGACAATATCCAAGGCATGGAGAGCACCACAATAGACTACTACCTTTCTGAGGTATGCCTGGGCCGCGAGTTAGAGGTAGTTAGGGACATGGTTATATTTTTGTTCATGTTGGACTGTACAATGAAACTCTTCAGTAAAGTTGCATCAATTGTTTTGAGCCTGGTCTGAAGTTGTTTAACCGATTGCCGACTGCCGCACACAGATGTACGTCGGCAGAATGCCACAGGCAGGCAAATGGGCGTACCTGTACGACCCTTTGAATTTGCCGCCTTTCGGGAGAAGTGATCGATGTCATGTCAGTGGTAGCACATCCCCCCTACAGTTAAAACACCTCCCTAGGACACACTTAACCCCTTGATCGCCACTTAGTGTTTAACCCCTTGCCTGCCAGTGTAATTTACACAGTAATCAGTGATTTTACGTATCGGCCTAAACTGAGAAAGAAATTTGTTTTTTTATATATTTTTTGGGGGATATTTATTATAGCAAAAAGTAAAAAATATTGCTTTTTTTTCTAAATTGTCACTCTTTTTTTTGTTTATAGCGCAAAAAATAAAAAACACAGAGATGATCAAATACCACCAAAAGAAAGCTATATTTGTGGGGGAAAAAACGTTGCATGACCGCGCAATTGTCATCTAAAGCGTTGCAGTGCCGAATCGCAAAAAATGCTCTGGTCAGGAAGGGGGTAAAATATTCCGGGGCTGAAGTGGTTAAAGAGGTGCATGCTGGTTCTGGCAAAGGTAAGGTAAATGTGGGGTATGAAGCTCAGCTGCTACAGAAGGTCTACTTGGCAAGTCAAGCAAGAGAAGCAGGGTAGTTGTTACGGGTAACCAAGCACAAGTTCAAGCCACAACACAACCAGTCATTAAGCATGGTGCCTGATATAGGTAACAGGTCCTCTGGTAGTGAGGAGGTCAATGTTTTGGCTCCCTCCCCAGCGGTTGGTTTCCAGTAGCAACGGTAACCAAACCCGCATTACGGAAATCCATGACCTGGTCACACGGGTATGGGAAGGAAGGAGTTAACAAGTGCATACATGAGGTCCGTGCTAAGTGCATGGCAGGACCCCATTCCGTTACTGGGAGTGAGGTAACAGAGGTATTCTGGACTGTTGGAAAGGCACAGGCTCTGCAGTGTCCTTCCTAATGCAACATACATCAAATTACAGTAAGTAGTGACACGGGACAGCACTTTGAGAGGTGCTATGTATTTTATTACTGCACACAGTGTCACGGCTCATTTCTAAGTCAGGTGAAATGCCTTAAAGTCTTTGTAAAGGCAGAAGGTTTTTTAACCTTCTGCATGCAGCCCCACTAAATACATACCTGAGCAGCGATGTGCACAAGAGCCTAGGTTCTCCTGAGCCTCTCACTCATGATTGGCTCAGATACAGCAGCAGGTGCCATTGGTTCCCACTGCTGTCATTTAGAGCCAGTGACAAGGGAGCTGGGGGCAGGGCCGAGCCCCGATCCATGTGTCTTATGGACAGAGCGGAACTCAGGAGCAAGCATGCACGAGTGCCCCCCCAGCATGCAGCTTGCTATGGTGGCACTCAGCGGAGGGGTAAAGCCAGGAACGCAGGCAGAACTACCACCATTTTATTCCCAAGAGTCTCTACTTGCACACAATATATATTTGTTCTGGGGTTTACAGTAATTTCTAGCAAAAATTTCGATTTTAACATGTGTGCAAAAAAATTGCCCTGGGAAACAAGTGGTTAATTTACTAGAGCCACACCTAGTTTTTTTTGTTTCTTTGTTTTATACAGCTGTTTTTTTACTACCAGTTTCGATATTGTGCTGTTAAACCGGGGCGTTGAATGCTTTCTATTAGCGAGCAAAGGAATCACCTGTTATTTCCCTCTTTGTGGAACTTGGGGACATTCACTGAGGGGGACAGTTGTTGATTTGATATCCCTTTCTATATGTGCTGTGTAATCAAATAAATATCACACCTTATCAAATGGTATGTCCAAGCACACTTATGTTGGTAAGGATTTCATTTTAAATGCCTTATTCCTTTCTGTAAATAGAAAAATAATAACAATAAAAAAGGACATAAAGCACTCGTACAAAAATGATGTGCTCATCTAAAACCATCTTCTCAATTTATATGTATCCGGGCATTATTTGACCTTCTTATATATTTTGTAAAATTCAGATTCAAGTATCTAGGGATTATAAGCAAGGTCCCTCTTTTATAGTCTGCAATAGTCTATTTATCATCTTAATTAAATATATTCCCATTATACAAGCAAACAAGCTTTTATTGCAATTTTGCTAATTATGTTAAAGTAGAAATACATTACATTTTAAAGTGTATCTAAACCCAAAAACAAAAATAGTCCTTAGATGTGGTGGCATACATTTTATTTTTTCGACTTTCATCTCTTTATTTTCAACTTTCATCTTAAAAAAAGGTTCCTTTTGGATGCACTTGTTGAGGTCTTTCAGATCTATGACTGGTCTCATATTCCCTGTCTTTTTTTTCGACTGGGAAGAGAAAGGTAATTCTGTTAATGTGGAACTGCAGTCACCACCTGCTGTTCTAGCAGGGTCTTAATATAGAATTCCATTTCAACTTTGCATGTTGGAATTTTGGTTGGTAATTACTTTTGGGCCTCTTCCCCCCCTGAGGCAGTTGCCTTGGCTGAAGGTTGACAGAGTGTTTCTTTAAGACATGGAACATTTTTTTGCTTGATCTTTAAGTGTGGGCCTCCTTCGCTCTGTCCTGAGGTAAACGCTTATCACGTTGGGAATTGCCGCAGCCAGCTTATTGTCAAAAATTGATTGTCCTTCAAATATAATTTTGCACCACCCCTGCTTGTGAGGTTTGGCCCAACAGCCATGGTCTGAGCCATACAGCTTTCTTCCCCGTGAATGGCCATAACATTACTCTTGCCACTGATTTCAGTAAGTTAATGGGTGCCTCAGCCATGAAAACAGCAGTTAGCTGTAGGTTCCTCAGAGTGGTGAGAATCTTAGCATAGATTATTTGAGGTTGCCAATTCAATATTTTCAACCCTGACTTTGGGGCTCTTGAGGGTGAAGCTAAACGCACCACTGGCTACAAGGCTAAACACCTCACTAGCTAGAATGCCTCTGTCAAGGACGTCCCTGAAAGAAAGTGCACCATCCAGAAGTAATGTCATGTGTCTGGCAAGCCTCATTAAGGCCACATCAACAAGTGCAGTTTTTCAAATTTTCTTCCCTAAACAGGATACAGTTTTGAAAATGATTATGGAATAAAGACTGTTTGTCAGCTCAGTTCTATCTATCAGAAACTTTTTTTTTTATTTCATCTATGAAATGGAAGGTAATAATTTCCTTTTTTATAAGTTTAAGGATTTTCTTTTTCTTCTGAGGCCCCTCCACTAGATCTTCCAAAGGAGGACCTATCTAACTGACTTAACGAATGGCTGCACCAAGGTGAAGTCAAAACCCCCCAACCATTTGTGGAGGATTGGCTAGAGTTATCGAACGTGTCTTCCTGAGGGATTGGCGTTGACTTTTATGGACAAGGAACTGCAACCTGAAATTCTGTCTCACTCCAAGAAACAAAAGACTTTAAGGTTTTCTGGAACATTTTTTTTTTCAGTGAAACCACATGCTGGTCTTCTGCCTCTTTATCCCTGGTTATCTTCATGAAATAGTTCTTACAAGTAGTTTTTCCTGGTAAAGCTACATTAGAGCAAGCCCAAGATTCATCAGGGGGAGCTGACAGGGCTGAATAATTAAATAAACCTCCCAAACACAAAGATGGGGAAGGATTCCACTGAAGAGGTATAGTGGTATTCCACTTGGTACACAGTCATCCATGTCAAACAGTGGAGCCACCATAAACCAAAAGAACTGTGCATGTGCCAGCCACCAGAAGTCCTACCTGGAATGCAAAAAGCAGAACCATAGCTGGAAACTGAATGCATAGCATGTGTTTCACCAATCAACAGACTCATCAGGCATTCCAACTCCCACCCTTCCAAAGTGTATAGTAAAAACCTGTTCTGAGACACCAGCAGTGGGTGTCCCATACCATCACTGCATTTAGAAGTCCATCTGAGGGTATTTTACACAAAAATATAGGGATTTATCCTGGTAAGGTAGGTGCCAATGAATCCAATCCAACAGGAGAAAAAATAACAACTTGCAGTGGCTGATGGGGGGATATAAATGTATTAATGCATGGTTTGTTAAGGGAAATGGAGCAGAGACTCATCAGAATAATTACGGTACATAAATCTGTCAGAAAAACATTGTTTTTGCTATGTGCTCAGCTCACAGAAATTAACTAAGACACAGCATGTTTGGCAAACTCAACAGGTATATTCTATAGTCTAACAATGTGTTTAACCTGGAAAAAGAAATCAAAAGCAGCCAGCACATCTAAGGAGTGATAAGCTGTAATTTATTGCATTTTGTTCTTGGGTTTATATATATATATATATATATATATATATATATATATATATATATATATACACACACACTATATTGTCAAAAGTATCGGGATGCCTGCCTTTACATGATCCCAGTCTTAGTCCGTAGGGATCAATATAGAGTTGGCCCACCCTTTGCAGCAGTAAAAGCTTTGTCAGGGCTGGGCTCAGCCCTTCCTTCTCTGAGCTGCCCGCTCAGCTGTCGGCTAATTGCCAGCTCCTATCTCTCCACAGCGATTCACCTGTTGATGATATCCTGCTCGTCAGGCCTGCCTACTTTAGCCGTCCAGCCCAGTCTCTGCCTTCGCCTTGGTCAACATCACAGAGACTATCTCCTGTGTTCCTGTATGAAGACTTGCTTGGCTGACATCCCTTCTGGCTCCACATCCTGCTTGCTGTTCCACTACACTGATCCCTGACTTTCTTGTTTGATGACTATCCGTTCCGATTATTGAACTTTGGCTATGTTTTGACTACGTTTGTTCAATTTACTTTTATTATTAAACAAGTGGGATTTAACTGTATTTCTGTCTCGGTCTGATTTCATGGTTTCTGATAAGCTTCAACTCTATCCTGATTTCCTGACCCTGCCTTGGATTTCCCTCTGATACTTGGTTGTGACCTCAGCTTATTTAAGGACCTTGTTCCTACTGATCAAGCATGTATGACCCTGGACTTTGGCTGCTAACCACGCCATTTTCTCCAGTCCTACTGACCACTTGTGTATGATCTTGGCTTGGCTCCAGACCCTGACTCCCTCATCTGCATCCTATTGCTCCTTCTATGATCCTTCTATGGCTCCCATCTCCTGACTAGAAAGCTACCCTGCTGATCACCCCCAAGAGCAGCCACCAGCAAACTGGACTGGACTGTTGAATGTCAACACTTTTATAAAATACGCTCATAAACATCCCCCCTTTAGCAGCCAACACTTTGCATGGCTGTTGGCTCTCAATCTCAGCTGTCACTGATATCCACCAATAAAAAATAGAAAAACAAGCAGGGTGTGAGGAACTAGGAGCGCATAGAGAGCACACAGAGGCTGGGTTCAAACCTATTCTTTATTCGCCTGATGCACTATGCATTGTAATACACACAAATTTTACATTGTATGACCCCAAGTACACATGTGCATAAGGCCTTATACACTGTCAAGCTTTTCATGAAACATGTTTTAAAGAGACTGCTAATAATAATATTAAATAATGGCACACATGTTTTTATTAAAACAGTGCAACAAATACAAGTCATTACCTAAAAATGTATAACATTACTTAAAGAGGAAGTAAAGCCTATCATAAAAAAAAAAAAATGCACCCTGCAAGGCAAAGGCATAATGAGCTGGTATGCATAGCATACTAGCTCATTATGAATAATTTACCAGAGAACGAAGCCCCCGAAGCGGTCCTCCTTCTTTTTCACCGCTACCATGTATCCCGGAGTGACTTCCGGGTCTCGCTGCTCCGGTGCTGTGATTCGCCGGAGCCATGATGACATCACTCCCGTGCATGCGCATGGGAGCCGACACGAGCGGCATATCACCATCAGCTGCGGCGTGCTCAGTGCGCTTGCGCGCCGCTTTCTACGGCGCATGCGTTGTAGACAGCGATGCCTGTCTTTTTGCAAATATCTCCTAAACCGCATAGATTAGGAGATATTTCTTGGACCTACAGGTAAGCCTTAATCTAGGCTTACCTGTAGGTCAAAGTGGTTTGTAAGGGTTTACAACCACTTTAACCATTTTCAGACCAGACCATTTTGCTGGCTTAAGACCAGACCACTTTTTGCGATTCGGCACTGCGTGGCTTTAACTGACAATTGCGCGGTCATGCGATGTGGCTCCCAAACAAAATTGATGTCCTTTTTTTCCCACAAATAGAGGTTTCTTTTGTAGTATTTGATCACCCCTGCGGTTTTTATTTTTTGCGCTATAAACAAAAAAAAGCGATAATTTTGAAAAATAAGCATTATTTTTTAATTTTTCTATAATAAATATCCCCCAAAAATACATAAAAAAATTTTTTTCCCTCAGTTTAGGCCGATACGTATTCTTCTACATATGTTTGGTAAAAAAAATCACAATAAGTGATTATTGATTGGTTTGCGCAAAAGTTATAGCGTTTACAAAATAGGGCATAGTTTTATGGTATTTTATTAATATTTTTTTTTTTTACTAGTAATGGCGGCAATCAGCGATTTTTATTGTGACTGCGACATTATGGCGGACACATCGGACATTTTTGACACACTTTTGGGATCATTGTCATTTATACAGTAATCAGTGCTATACAAATGCACTGATTCCTGTGTAAATGACACTGGCAGTAAAGGGGTTAACCAGGGGGTGGCAGTGTAGGGGTTAAGTGTGTCCTAGGGGCGTGTTACTAACTGTGGGGGGTGTGGCTGTGTGCTAGTGAACACTGATCTCTGCTCCAATCACAGGGAGCAGAGATCAGTGTCACTTGTTGCTAGGCAGAACAGGGAGATGCTGTTTACTTCCGCATGTCCCCGTTTAGCCTCCCTGTGAGATGATCGCGGGTATCCCCGTGGTGATAGAGTCCGCGGGACCCACGACCAGACTCAAGGGGGTCCCGACCAGCGCTCGCCGCCGGTGGCAGGACATACCTGTACGCCCTTATGCCTGTCTGTGCCATTCTGCCGACGTACATCGTCGTGCGCCGGCCGGGAAGTGGTTAAGAATGCAAATTGGTGCTCACTGTCACTTCCGGGGGAGTGGTCAGACATGGCGGAGTGAGGAGTGAGTACAGCGTCTAAGCAGCGCACATGCACCGCCAGGAGACCGGCAATGAGTGGAGACGAAGGCGAGCATGACCGAGAGTAGTATCGGCGGAGCGAGAGGGGCATAGCGGCATAGCGGCATACAGCAGCGCACAGCGCGGTGTCCAGCGGGGACCGGGTGAGCTGATAAAGAGCTGATAAAGAGGAAACAGTATATTGGCCGGTCGGTCGGGCGGGCGGAGGTTAAAGCTTTACCGGTTAAAGCTTTACCAGAAACCGGAACACCGCTCGGCACCATATAGCAGATATTATACTGCAAATTCCCATACTGCAGCTGGCCAACCTGTAACTGAACGGAGGACTGTATGATTGCCTGACAGATTCTCTGACAGACTCTCTGCCCATGTCGAAGCGAGGGAAGACTACAGGGAAGCTACATAATACCGTCCCCAGACACCTGTATAGTACCCGGCATACTGCAGGGAGAGAGGAGACGCAACAGGCTCTGGAGAACAGGGACTGCATAATGTCATCCAGAAGATCACTTTCAGAAGTCTCGCTACATGCCCCATGTGTATCTACAGACCAGGTGCCAGGACCCGGGGCCCAGGAAGGAACACAAAGTGGACAACTCCCTGCAACCCCCAACCCCACCAGCAGAGACCCAGCGAACACCAGTGAAGAGCAGGTACGTCAACAGACTGCAGGTGTGACCCAGAGTTTGGTTCTGGGGGGGGGGGGGGGGGGTGTGGGTCTGAAGTACACACAGAGATGGGGACTATGTCAGATATTAGACAACTTATCCAAGCTCTCCCCACAAGAGCGGATATACTGGAAATGCTGAACGACACGACGGGGGCCCTAAGGGAGGAGATTAAAGAGATGCAGGATAACATAGAGAAGGTAGACTCTAAGACGCAACAAACGGAAAAATTGCTGCAGGCACATAATACACGGTTGGAGAGTCTGGAGGACAAAATACAGATACAGCACCAGAGGTTAGTCACATTACAGCTGCAAGCTGAGGAATCTGAGAACAGGAGCAGGAGAAATAATTTACGGCTTCCAGAGGACATTGAGGGCCCCCACTTAAGAGAAACGGTTATGACTATATTTAACCAAATATTGAAAAACCCACTGAATACACTAATTGAACTGGACCGGGTACATAGGATCCCCACTACTCGTAAGGCAGCACAAAAGGTCCCACGAGATGTCCTGTGTAGGGTACATTTCTTCCGGGCAAAAGAAGACATACTAAGGGCAGCCTGGCGGGAGGGACCCGTGGTACACGGAGAGAAAGAAATACAAATATACCCGGACCTCTGTAGACAGACGAAGTACAGGAGGCGTATGCTGAAGCCACTATTGGAATACATACTTAACAATGGGGCTACATACAAATGGGGATACCCATTAGCAGTGATTGTTAAAAAAGGGGGTCACAGTTTCAACTTACGGAACCCGGCTCAGCTGGTGGACCTTTTTGGCTTCATGGGGGTGGGGGCCATGGAGGTCCCCGACTGGACAGAACTACCGGCAGTAACCGAATACCCCCAATACCACTAACAGAGGCAGAAGGGAGGGGGAAAAGGAAAAAGAAAAAAAAAAGAAAAAGGAAAGATCTTAAACCAGGGAAGAAAGAGAGAACAGTAATGAAGAAGAACCAAGAGAAAGGAGGAAAATAAGGAAATGGCAGTATATCCCGGAAGGGTCATAGATGAAAGATATGAATTGGAGACTGGAGGGGAGGAGGGAAAGGACAAATTCGTTTATTTTTATTTTCATTATTAATGGGGTTTTTTCCTGACTGGTGTCTCTCTCCTCGTAGCATAGCCCCCCACATAGGAGGTCAACTTCTGGAGAAACGCCGGTCTGAAGCCGTGGAGATCAGTAAGGGGAGAGAGTAATGGACTCTAAATAACAGAGGAGAGGGAGGGAAGGAATTTTTGGGGGGGTTGACGGCCTGGTTCTTTTTCTTTTCTTATCTCTTTTTTTTTTTTTTATTTATTTATTTATTTATTTATTTATTTTATTTTTTTGCTGGATAACTTTGGATGATGTGTTAAATAGAGGTCCCTTTAAGAGAAGTTGGGGGAGTGGGGAGGAGGTATAAACTGGAAGATTTGGTAATATAGGAGGTGAAGGGAAATACTTAGGAACTAAATATACTTAAAATTTTTATACAATTTATAGTAATTACACACAATTACACAGATACACCATGGTATAATTAGGACGCAATTACAGTAGGTCCTTCTTTTTTTTTTTTTTTTTTAGGTGGTACTGGTTTTTTTCACTACTATTTTTTATGGTGTTTAAGAGAGAGAAAGAAACACAACTTAGAGAAGGGGTGATTAGAACAATGGGGGGTGTAATGATGAAGTTGTTTGCACTGAACGCACGGGATGAACATAGGGAAGGGGTGATCACATAGAGAGTAACACAATATGGAGCAGGGGTGGGAGAGAAGGGACAAAAAGTAGACAGGGCATCCTCTATATAACTATACCTATTTATCTTTATTATTTTTTTTTTTTGGTTATTTTTTTTCTCTTTCCTTTCCCCTACATAGAGAAATAGGAGAGCAAAGACCCTCTCAGACGGGGACATAGAAGAGAACAGAGGAAATTAGAATCATTGTTTTGTAGGTGTATAAGTGATACTAATAGAATGTTTTGACTGTTCGACATGCACCTCCTGGGGTTCTCAGAGACTACTGAGGGAGTGGGGGAAACCCAGAGAGGCGCCCGAGAATAATAATAATAATAACAATGGCTGACGTTATGTAAAAACGATAGTGTATGAAAAGAATACATACTTTAATTGCAGAGAGATGGGTATATAGGGGGATGGGTACACATGTAAATAATGAAATAGGAGACAGGGTGCATGTGCTTGTGTATGCTTGTGTATGAGAAGAGACGCAGGAACTCTGACGCATCGCCCTGATTGACCACTTTCCCCGCCTGAAGCACCTTTCCTCCAAGAGGAGGTAAACTAGAGGAGCTTCACCCTTTTTTCTTAATTTTTTTTTTTTGTTTTTTGTATTTTTATATTCTTTTTTTTTTTTTTTTAGTATTTTTTATATTTCTTATTTTTTTTATATATATATATTTTTTATTTATTTCTTTTTTTTTTTTCCCTCAGGTTTTTAAATTGAAATTTTTCTCTCTCTCTTGGACTGGGGGCCTTCCTCCTCCCCTCTTATAACATAAAGGGTTTAAATAGCGCAGAAAAACGCATGAGACTGCTGGCGGAATTAGGGAGACTTAAATCACAGATTATTTTTTTACAGGAAACACACTTTAAAAAAAATAAAATCCCAAAGATGGGTAACCGGAAATTTCCCACAGTGTATCATAGTCCCTCACAGACCTCAAAAGCAAGTGGGGTATCTATTATTCTGGCGAAACAGATACCATGGAAAGAGGTAAAAACAATTACATATGACGATGGGCGTCTTCTCATTGTGAAAGGAGAAATAGGGGAACAAAAAGTAACCTTAGTGAGTATATACTTACCAAATGTGGATCAAATAGGAGCCTTGGAGAAATATCTAAATATAGTACACCAAAATAAAGAAGGAATCCTAATAATGGGAGGAGATCTAAATATGGCATTAGAGCCCATGTTAGACTCATCAAAGGGAACCTCACATATATCCTACATAAAACTTCGAAAAGTAAAAGAGATGTTACAAGACTTACAACTAGTGGATAGTTGGAGAATCCGGAATACACACGAGAGGGATTACACATTCTTTTCAACAAGACATAAGACATATACCAGAATTGATTATGTCTTTATATCCCAGAATACCCTCTCGAGTGTATTGGATGGTTCAATAGGCTCTTTCACATTATCAGACCATGCACCAACTCACTGCGTAATAGAATGGGGAGAGAAAGCGACACGGGAGTGGCACTGGAAGATCAACGAATCATTACTAAAAGAATCAATATATGAGGAAAAAATTGCGCATGAGATAGAATTATACTTCCAAGAGAATAAATCAGATGAACTAACACCTTTATGTGTTTGGGAAACACATAAATGTTATATCAGAGGTGTCCTAATATCATTAGGGGCACATAGAAAACGCTCTCTGAATGCCAAGCTGGACCTCCTGCTAGGAGAGATACGGGTGCTTGAAAAGGCTCACAAAAAAACTGTGGCAATACAAACGGAAGAGAAATTAACACGCCTTCGCGATGAGCTAAACTTGCTGCTAATGGACAAAGCAAAAGTAAAGATAGCACATGGCAGGCGAGTATTTTATGAATATGGAAACAAACCTAGTAGGATGCTGGCAAACGCGCTCAGAGAGACAAAAGCACGGAACCACATTGAATGCATAAAAACAGCAGGGGATGCACTGGTTAACTCCTCACAAGCAATGGCGAAAGAGTTTAGAGATTTCTATACTAAACTATATCAAATTGAGAGTAACGTATCGGAAGAAAGACTAAAAAAAAAAAGGGAAAGGGCAGAGGAGTATATAGAAACAGCAGGGATGCCTAAGATAGGAGAAGAGGAAGCAGACGAGATGGATGGCCCAATTACACTGGAAGAATTTACCGAAGCGCTTAAATCACTGAATATAGGTAAGGCACCAGGACCAGACGGGTATACACTGCTCTACTATAAGACATTCGCAGAAAAACTAGCACCAGAATTTGTTGCCGCATTTAACTCAATTAGGGAAGGGGCAAGGATACCAATAGAGACATTAATGGCACATATCACAGTAATCCCAAAAGAAGGGAAAGACCCAGCACAATGCGCTAGCTACCGCCCAATCTCCTTACTAAATGTGGATCTAAAGATCCTAACAAAAATACTGGCAACTAGACTAATACCACATATCTCAAACATAATACACCCAGACCAAGTGGGATTCACCCCAGAAAGGGAAGGCAGAGAAAACACGCAAAGAGTCTTAAGCGCAATATACTCAGCGCAATGTCATAAAAGACCCATGGTCCTGATTTCTGCAGATGCAGAAAAAGCTTTTGATAGAGTGGACTGGACATTCCTGGAAGTGACGTTGCAATATATAGGCCTGGGAAACGGGATGTTAAACTGGATCAAAAGCCTGTATTCAAATCCAAGAGCGCGGGTTAAAATAAATGACATAATATCGGAACCCTTCCCTATATATAATGGAACAAGGCAGGGATGTCCACTCTCACCTATCATATTTATCTTGACTTTAGAACCCTTTCTGAGAACCATACGAGCTAGCTTAGATATTAAAGGTATACCAACTCAAGAAAAAGAACAGAAACTCGCTGCATATGCAGATGACCTGTTATTCTTTATTACCTCCCCAATCACGTCTCTCCCCTCACTGTTAGTGGAAATACGTAAATACGGCGAGGTTTCTAATTTCAAGATAAATTACGGTAAATCCGAGGCAATGGGGATAGAAATAAATAACGCACTTCAAAAACAATTAACTAAACATTTTATGTTTAAATGGACGGAGTCCCACATAAGCTATCTGGGGACTAAAATAACAAAGAAATTAGAGAAAATGTTCGAACTGAACTTTCTATCCCTAATGCAACGAATAAAAGCAGACTTTTTGCGGTGGGACAAGGAAATATTTACATGGTTTGGCAGAATTAACATCATTAAAATGAATATTATGCCTAGACTGACATACTTATTTCAGTCACTACCAATCAAGCTCCCCCCAGGATTCTTGAGAGAACTGAGAACGAGATTCGCAAAATTTATATGGGCAGGGAAACCGGCAAGAATCCGGAGGGATATCTTTGTTCAACCTAAAGATAGAGGAGGGGTGGGATTCCCAGATCCAGTGAACTACTATGAAGCGGCCCATCTAGCGAGAGTAATGGAGTGGTGCACAGTGAAAAAGGACAAACCATGGCTATCTATGGAACAAGCAATAACTGGCATACCCTTGGAAGGGATAGCATGGATATCGGATATAGAGATCCCCCAGCAGATAAAAAGACACCCCACAATAGGGGCGACAATCCAAGTGACTAAAAAGGTATTTAGGAAAACGGAGATATCAAAATCCCCAAGTCCGATGATCCCCATCCTGGGCACACCAAGCTTTGAGCCAGGCCTAGTAGAGGCAGAGTTTAGGAACCTAAGGAGAAGAGGGGCCAGTAGGCTTCAAGACTTTACTAGAGAGAACAGAGTGATGACAGGGGAGGAGGTAGACTTAGAATTTGCAGGAGAAATTAACTTTTTCAGGAGACTACAGCTTAAGGCCTATCTCCGAGCAATAAAAGTGCAAATAGGAGAAGTAAGGACAACGTCTAAATTCGAACGGTTCTGCCTAAGAGAGGAACTAGGGAAACATGGGTTATCTGTTATGCACTCTCTACTAGTAGAACTCAGAGCGCCACAGGAGGTAACATTCATATAGGCATGGGAAAGAGATCTGGGGATAACGTTCCCCGAATCACAGAAACTTAAAATATGCCATCTCACACATAAGACATCAAGGGCAACCAAATATCAAGAAGGTGGATATAAAATACTGACACATTGGTATAGAACACCATCAGTGCTAAACCGGATATATCCACAATTAGAAAACAAGTGTTGGAGATGTCAAAGGGAAGAAGGAACTATGATACACATATTTTGGGAATGCCCCGGAGTTAAAGAATTCTGGAAGAGAGTAAGGGAAACAGTGGAAGAAATCACGGAAGTATCATTGGGAGAAAATCCAGCAGCATATTTGTTACATGATACTCCGATATCTATTAGAGAATATAAAAACTCATTAGTGGGACACTTGCTGAACGCCGCGAAGGCGTGCATACCGAGTTTATGGAAAAACACTATCGCTCCGACAAGAGCACAATGGTTAGCGAAAATATCAGAAATTCAACAAATGGAAAAACTTACTATGAAGTTAAGAGAACAAGAAGATAGATACCAGGAGACATGGACACCCTATATTAGATATAGGGAACAAAACCACCAACAGCCTCATGGATGAGAAAGTATATGGGAAACAAAGAGGGGGGGACTGGGGAGGGGAGGAGGAATGACGGAGGGGGAGATCGCATACCCAACCAGTCTAAGTAGAGGGCCTTTTTTTTGTTGTTTTTTTGTTGTTTTTTCTTCTCGTTTTGTGGGATACGCCTTTTTCCCCCTGGGGGGAAGAAGGTGGGGAGGGAGGGGGGGAGTAATAAAATAGAAAAATAAAATCACAGGAGTAGAGGAAAGGCTAAATGGTGCCCCTTTTTGTTGCCTCTTTGTTCAGTGGAGAACACTAAGTGTCAAACTGGAAGACAATACAGAGGAGTATTAGTGTTTGTATTTTGATTTAAAATAGAAAGGGAAGATGTTAATGAGGAAAACATGATTGTTAAGATGTACAAATATGCACCTGTGAAATGAAAATAAAGAATTTATAAAAAAAAAAAAGAATGCAAATTGGTCATAGAGTTAATGTAAAGTTGATCAAACACTCTCCAAAGCCTGGTACATCTCCGGTCGGAGCCGTTGTACTAAACATCCGACATGAGTACAGCGATCTCCCCTGCTGAGCGGTTGGATTAGAAATACAGTAAAACCTTGGATTGAGAGTAACTTGGTCTGAGTGTTTTGCAAGACAAGCAAAATTATTTTTTTTATAACTTTTGACTTGATAAACAAGCAATGTCTTGATATACAAGTAGCATCATGTCACAACTGAGTATAAAAGAGAAGAGAGGTGCCTCTTATGCGGCGTACACACGGTCGGAATTTCCGATGAAAACAGTCCGATGGGAGCTTTTCATCGGATTTTCCGACCGTGTGTATGCCCAACGGTCTTTTTCTGTCGGAATTTCCGACCGACTTTGGATTGAGAACCTGTTCTCAATTTTTCAGACGGAAAACCTTTCTATCGGATTTTCCGATCGTGTGTATGCAATTCCGACACGCAAAATTCCGATGCATGCTCGGAAACAATTTGACGCATGCTCGGAAGCATTAAACTTCCCTTTTATAGTGCTGTCGAACGCGTTTTATGCCGCTGTGTTATTGACCGTCGGAATTTGGTGTGATCGTGTGTAGGCAACACAGCTTGAGCGGAATTCCGTCAGAAAAACTGTCAGAGTTTTTTCCGGCGAGAATTCCGATCGTGTGTACGCGGCATAAGTGTAGTAATATGGTTACATTTAATGAAGGTACAACATTTAGCAACTCACATGGTTTATGATTAAAAGAAGGATGGTCTATGTGGACAGCCTTACCCAGAATGCCTGCGTACTTAGATTGCCTCATTTAATCACCAACCTCTTTACAGTGAGATATGGGGTCAATAAGACCCCACATCTCACCTCTAGGCTGGAAAGCCTAAAATAAGAAAAAATAAAAAAATGATCCTGGCTTCAAACGTAGCGGTGAGTTGGTAGAAGCGCCGGAGGGTGGAGGGAGGGGGGGGGACTGAAAATGTCATTCTCTGCTGCAGAAAAGTGATTGACATTTTCCGACCCGAATTTGAGGCCCCATATCTCGTGGACACTTTGTGCTAGGAACCCCAAATTTGGTATTCAAACTCATTGGAACTAGCACTACAAAATATCCAGATGGGGTTCCTAGCACCAAGTGACCCAGAGATACAGGGCCCCAAATTCGGTGAGTTGGTAGAAGCACCGGACGTCGGAGGGAGGGGGGGGATGTCCCCTCTCACCTCCCGTAAGAAAGATCAAGCAGTGGAACAGCCATTATAATCATTCTTGTGGTGTAGGGAATTAATGGCTGAAAAAGCTGATATCTGAATGATGCCTGTAGCTGCAGGCATCGTTCAGATATCCCTGCACAAGCTCAAGGATGTCATATGACGTCCGGCAGGCGGGAAGTGGTTAAAACGCATTTTTTTTTAACACAAAGTTGTCCATTTATACAATATTTCTAACACATAGCATGTACATACCAAAAATTACACCCCAAAATTCTCCTACTCCTCCTGAGTACGGCGATACCAGATGTGTGAGACTTCCACAGCCTGGCCACATACAGAGGCCGAGTACAGCCCAGTACAGCCCAGTATGGCTGAGTATGGCTGAGTATGGCTGAGCATGGCTAGGTATCGCCGAGTATGGCTGGGTACGGCTGGGTATTGCCGAGTATGGCTGGGTATTGCAGAGTATGGCTGGGTATCACTGAGTATTGCAGATTATGGCTGGGTATTGCAGAGTATGGCTGGGTATTACAGATTATGGTTGGGTATGGCTGGGTATTGCAGAGTTTGGCTGGGTATTGCAGAGTATGGCAGGGTATTGCAGAGTATTGCAGAGTATTGCAGAGTATGGCAGGGTATGGCAGAGTATGGCAGGGTATGGCAGGGAATGGCAGGGTATTGCAGAGTATGGCAGAGTATTGCCGGGTATGGCAGGGTATTGCAGGGATTGGCAGGGTATGGCAGGGTATGGCAGAGTATTGCAGAGTATTGCAGGGTATTGCAGGGTATTGCAGGGTATGGCAGGGTATTGCAGAGTGTTGAAGAGTATGGCAGGGTATTTCAGGGTATTGCAGAGTATTAGATTACACAGATTAGCATATGCGAACGTCACTCCGCACAGCAGGTGGATAACTAATGTGATCATGTGACTATGACTAAAGTACTATAAATAACTGATTGATGGGTTGTGTAGCCAACCCCATGAGGAAGTCTATACGACGAAACATGTCGGGGCGTGGCTACAGGACAAACTTTTGTACTGATGTGAGACGCTGCTCTACTTGGAAGCTATACTGGGGCCTGGCAGAGAGATCTAGAAGTGGGTGAGAAACCACGATTGTGCGCACACTTCTGGTCTGCCGTGGCCACAGTACACTACCGGACCCTTATAATTTGTTTGCTGTGCTTTTAATTGAAGGCGTGATTTTACTGTGAAAAATGTGAGTTTTACCTTTGGAAATGCTGGTGTGATTTATTAAACTGGTTGGATTTTATTACACTATATGGAGCATTTATTTTCTTACATATGGAGTCACACTGATATGCAACAAACAGAAGGAGTGGACGGTCACTATTAACCCCTGAAGTGGGTAAAAAACGCTATAGCCAAACATGAAAGTGGGAGGCAGTGTGAGCTGGTGAGTGTGCTCTTCAGAGGGAGAGGTGGCACATAGCACGTGGTGTGGTGGCTTATTCAAGATTTTTTGAAGATTTGAAATTGAAGATATCATTTGAAGATATATTTTGAATTTTGTTTCACTATATTTTGTACAAGTTTGGACTATTTTTTATCACTTTTCACTGGGTGATTTTATACACATTTTTGATTTTAATAGTTTTATGGATTATATGAAACTACTTATAAATCACTTGTTTATACTTTGAAATTTGTATGAGTTTTTTTACACAAGCACTACTAGTTTTTCCTATTTATATTTATATTTTTAGGTTGAATTGCTGATTTTACATATTGCAGGGTATTGCAGGGTATGGCAGGATATTGCAGGGTATGGCAGAGTATTGCAAGGTATGGCAGAGTATTGCAGGGTATTGCAGAGCATGGAGGAATGGCTGAGCATGGATGGATGGATGGCTGGATGTGACTGCAATTGTCTTAGAGCAGGGCTGTGGGCACTACAGATCCGCCCACAGTGCTGCTGCCATCCCATCTCTCCCCCTCTCACATTGTACAGATCGGCACATAGCCGTGCGATCAGCCTGCGATCATCGGCCGTTTACCGTGATCCGCCGGGTCCTCTGGACCCAGCGGTCACGGATGTTCTCGGGTGCGCGCCCCAGGGGGCATGCGAGAGTGGAATTCTGGGAAGACATCATAGTACGCCCTCCCAGAGTTAAGCAACCGCCTGTAGCCATCATTCGGCTATGGGCCGGTTGCTAAGTGGTTAAATAAACAAAATCGGTGGGGTCACTGGTAACAGCAAAGCACTCCCTATGTTGAGGGCATGTGGCCTTGTATGGTTCAGGAGGGGGTGGTGCTAGCTCTTTCCCCCCACTTTCCTGACCTGCCGGTCTGCATTGTCAGATAAGGGTCTGGTATAAATTTTGGGGGGGACCCCACGCTGTTTAATTTTTTTTACTTTTTAATGCTGGCACTAGTTTGTTTATATTCTGCTGTCAGAGATAAATCCTGCGGACAGTAAATGAGTCATAGGTGTTGAGCTCCTTAACGACCAGCTATTCTTCAAACAGAAATCGGATCAATATTTTCAATTTGATTCAAATTCAAAACCATCTGAAAAGTTGGAGTTAATTCAAAAATGAAACAAAACAATTTCAATTAAGCAAAATTAGTAACATAACAAATCTAGTCGAAACTAAACTAAACTAAATGTTCTATTCTGCACATGTCTAATGTAGCACTTAGCCCTGGAGGTGCCCATTGGAAATGATCCTGGTCTCCCTTAAATGTTCAGAGGCTGCCAGGCCCAGACACCATTTCCAAGCACACCAAAAAAACACAAACTGAGTCTAGGGGATGTTTTTTTTGTAGATTTATTGCAGTCAGTAAGGCCCCTTTCACACTGAGGCGTTGTAAAACCGCTGAAAAAATACCGTTTTTTTTTAGCTTTATTATTGCGTTTTTACCGCGTTTTTACCGCGTTTTTACCGCGTTTGCGGTAAAAATAGCGCTAACGCCCATACGTTTTTACCGCGTTTTTACCGCGTTTTAACCGCGTTAGCGTCAGCTAATAAACACACCCCTTTACATCACATCCTGTTCACTTCCTTGTTTTTCGTCAGAGAAGAAGGAACCTTGTGAAGAGAAGATGGAGTTCCATGAGCTGCTGCTGTTGTTTGTCCTTCATGTGTGGGATCATATTCTTCAACAACAACAGAGATCACAGCGTCGGTTCTGGGTTCATCCCATACAACAAATGCACGCAGAAAGGGGACAATTTGTCCTGCTGTTCCGTGAACTGAGAGAGCACCCGGATAAATTCCGAAATTACACTAGGATGAGCATAGCAACGTAAGTATATCCTAGTTGTAGCCACAAAAAACCTACAGTCCTGGCTCCTATCAACTCCCACCACTACTAGTCCCAAACCCTAATCCCACTTCTCCTAGTCCCAAACTCCTAACCCTAATCCCACTCCACCTACTCCCAAACCCCTAACCCTAACCCTAATCCCACTTCTCCCACTCCCAAACTCCTAACCCTAACCCTAATCCCACTCCACCTACTCCCAAACCCCTAACCCTAACCCTAGTCCCACTCCTCCTAGTCCCAAACCCCTAACCCTAACCCTAACCCTAATCCCACTCCTCCCACTCCCAAACTCCCAACCCTAACCCTAATCCCACTCCTCCCACTCCCAAACTCCCAACCCTAATCCCACTCCTCCCACTCCCAAACTCCCAACCCTAACCCTAATCCCACTCCTCCCACTCCCAAACTCCCAACCCTAATCCCACTCCTCCCACTCCCAAACTCCCAACCCTAACCCTAATCCCACTCCTCCCACTCCCAACCCTAATCCCACTCCTCCCACTCCCAAACTCCCAACCCTAACCCTAATCCCACTCCTCCTAGTCCCAAACCCCCAACCCTAACCCTAATCCCACTCCTCCCACTCCCAAACTCCCAACCCTAATCCCACTCCTCCCACTCCCAAACCCCCAACCCTAACCCTAATCCCACTCCTCCCACTCCCAAACTCCCAACCCTAACCCTAATCCCACTCCTCCCACTCCCAACCCTAATCCCACTCCTCCCACTCCCAAACTCCCAACCCTAACCCTAATCCCACTCCTCCTAGTCCCAAACCCCCAACCCTAACCCTAATCCCACTCCTCCCACTCCCAAACTCCCAACCCTAAACCCACTCCTCCCACTCCCAAACCCCCAACCCTAACCCTAATCCCACTCCTCCCACTCCCAAACTCCCAACCCTAACCCTAATCCCACTCCTCCCACTCCCAACCCTAATCCCACTCCTCCCACTCCCAAACTCCCAACCCTAACCCTAATCCCACTCCTCCTAGTCCCAAACCCCCAACCCTAACCCTAATCCCACTCCTCCCACTCCCAAACTCCCAACCCTAATCCCACTCCTCCCACTCCCAAACCCCCAACCCTAACCCTAATCCCACTCCTCCCACTCCCAACCCTAATCCCACTCCTCCCACTCCCAAACTCCCAACCCTAACCCTAATCCCACTCCTCCTAGTCCCAAACTCCCAACCCTAACCCTAATCCCACTCCTCCTAGTCCCAAACTCCCAACCCTAACCCTAATCCCACTCCTCCTAGTCCCAAACTCCCAACCCTAACCCTAATCCCACTCCTCCCACTCCCAAACTCCCAACCCTAATCCCACTCCACCCACTCCCCAACCCCCAACCCTAACCCTAATCCCACTCCTCCCACTCCCAACCCTAAAACTCCCACTCCTCCCACTCCCAAACTCCCAACCCTAACCCTAATCCCACTCCTCCCACTCCCAAACTCCCAACCCTAACCCTAATCCCACTCCTCCCACTCCCAAACTCCCAACCCTAATCCCACCCTCCCCCACTCCCAAACCCCCAACCCTAACCCTAATCCCACTCCTCCCACTCCCAACCCTAATCCCACCCACCTCCCACTCCCAAACTCCCAACCCTAACCCTAATCCCACTCCTCCCACTCCCAAACTCCCAACCCTAACCCAATCCCACTCCTCCCACTCCCAAACTCCCAACCCTAACCCTAATCCCACTCCTCCCACTCCCCTAACCCCCAACCCTAACCCTAATCCCACTCCTCCCACTCCCAAACCCCCAACCCTAACCCTAATCCCACTCCTCCTCCCAAACTCCCACTCCCAAACCCCACTCCCCTCCCAACCCTAACCCTAATCCCACTCCCACTCCCAACTCCCAACCCCCCACCCTAACCCCAACCCTAACCCTAATCCCACTCCTCCCACTCCCAAACTCCCAACCCTAATCCCACTCCTCCCACTCCCAAACCCCCAACCCTAACCCTAATCCCACTCCTCCCACTCCCAACCCTAATCCCACTCCTCCCACTCCCAAACTCCCAACCCTAACCCTAATCCCACTCCTCCTAGTCCCAAACTCCCAACCCTAACCCTAATCCCACTCCTCCTAGTCCCAAACTCCCAACCCTAACCCTAATCCCACTCCTCCTAGTCCCAAACTCCCAACCCTAACCCTAATCCCACTCCTCCCACTCCCAAACCCCAACCCTAATCCCACTCCTCCCACTCCCAAACCCCCAACCCTAACCCTAATCCCACTCCTCCCACTCCCAACCCTAATCCCACTCCTCCCACTCCCAAACTCCCAACCCTAACCCTAATCCCACTCCTCCCACTCCCAAACTCCCAACCCTAACCCTAATCCCACTCCTCCCACTCCCAAACTCCCAACCCTAATCCCACTCCTCCCACTCCCAAACCCCCAACCCTAACCCTAATCCCACTCCTCCCACTCCCAACCCTAATCCCACTCCTCCCACTCCCAAACTCCCAACCCTAACCCTAATCCCACTCCTCCCACTCCCAAACTCCCAACCCTAATCCCACTCCTCCCACTCCCAAACTCCCAACCCTAACCCTAATCCCACTCCTCCCAGTCCTAAACCCCTAACCCTAATCCCACTCCTCCCACTCCCAAACCCCCAACCCTAACCCTAATCCCACTCCTCCCACTCCCAAACTCCCAACCCTAACCCTAATCCCACTCCTCCCACTCCCAAACCCCCAACCCTAACCCTAATCCCACTCCCAAACCCCTAACCCTAACCCTAATCCCACTCCACCTACTCCCAAACTCCTAATCCATATAGTTGATAATAATAAATACCTTTTATTTTCATAGATTTGATTTTCTTCTGGACCTCCTAAAACCAACGTTGTTGAGACAGGATACCAATTTTAGAGATGCAATATCACCTTGTGAAAGATTATTAATAACGCTTAGGTAAGAACTACAATTTTTCTATAGTTGAAAAAAATAACTTTTATTTTTCGAACAGCAACAACAAATACATAAAACAATTGTATTTGTTAGACTTTTAGACAAGCCGCTTACAACAAATATATATTTTAACATTTTTATTAATTCAAAAACACTTATATAAAAATAACAAAGTATAAATAACTTTTTTTTTACAATACCCAGTATTAAGTGCTTATAAAATGAAAGTAGTGCAAAAAACGGAACTTTGTATAACACAAACTGTTCACTATAATCCTATATTCATAGGTCTTGGTAATAGGAGGTGTGAGGGTGTACCTCCTCTCTCATGTTGTTTGTCTGAGGAGTAGTAGGAGGGGGAGGTGGAGGAGGTGGAGGAGCTTTGCTTTGGGGAAAATAACCTTGGGACATATCTATTTGGTTCGGGTTGTATCTTTGTTGATATTGAGGAGGAATCATGCTCACCATGTTGGGGTGACATACAGTATTAATCGTCGGGCGAAATGGGCCTTCCTCCCATTGGGCTCCATATATTGGTCTTTGTTGTTGACTTTCTTGATTTGGGGTTCGCATAGCTAGTTGGTTTGATTGCGTCTGAAAATTTTTAATAAGCTTTAACATCTCTATGCGTAAATCGCATTGCAATTCTTTTTTGATTTCAGCTATGAGAGGGATCAGGCTGTTTGTGAAACCAGAAATTTCTTTGTGTTCACTATTTTGAGTTTCTATTAGGTTTTTCACTATATCTATAAACTCTTGGGTCTCCCCTTTCTTTTGTTTGCCCCTCGATGTAAGCCTTCTTGGAGGCTCAGGTGTATCTCTTTCGTCTTCCTCTTCCAAGGGCTGTGTTTCATTTGTGCTAGTATCTTGAGTTGCTCTATTTTGCTCCTCCCCGTCAGAATCACTGGTGAAATTTGACTCAGTTCTGTAAAATATATAAAGGAATACACAAGAACAGTGCTATTATTTGTATACTTTCCATATTAAAATATTATTTATACAATGAATGCTAATGTAATACTTACGGTCTTTCCTGCATGACTGTTCTTAGGAAATCCAGTTCATAAAAGTGGCAGTAAATTCTACCCTTCTTGGCGCCAGATCCACTCCTAATCTGCTGCTGTCGGGTTAACTCCCTCCTGTAGTTGTCGCGTAATGTTTTCCATCTTTGTTTTATAAGTCGTACTGAAAGAAAAAAATTTGTCTTTACAGATATCTTGCTACAGGCAATACATACTCATCATTACAATATGAATTCCGTGTAGGCATATCCACCATAAGTCAAATTGTTAAGGAAACATGTGATGCAATATGGAACCTGAAGAGTACATTCATGCCTGTTCCAAACAAGGGGAAATGGGAAGATATTGCTCAGCGTTTTTTAATAAAGACAAATTTTCCTAACTGTTTGGGAGCTATCGACGGCAAGCATATTCGTCTGATCAAACCATGCCATAGCGGAAGCCAGTACTTCAATTATAAGAAATATTTTTCAGTAGTTCTAATGGCTGTGGTCGATGCAGACTACAAATTTATTTTTGTAGATATTGGATCCTATGGGAGCAGTGCAGACTCCACTGTTTTTCTGCAAAGCAAATTTGGCAAGCGACTAGCAAATAACCTATTAGATTTGCCGGATAACAAACCACTGCCTGGAACAGAAGGACCCGATATGCCTTTCGTGTTCGTAGCAGACGATGCGTTTGCCATTCATGAGCATCTAATGAAACCATACTCTCTTCGTAATCTGGATACCCGAAAAAGGATCTTTAACTACAGGCTGTGTCGGGCACGTAGACTTGTGGAATGTGCTTTTGGGATACTGGCCAATAAGTGGCAAATATTTTTGAAACCGATAAATCTAAATGTTGATAACGCTTGCAAAGTTATAAAGGCCGCATGTCTACTACACAACTTGGTGAGAGAGAGAGATGGAGTTAATTTTGAAGATACATTGTCACACAACATCGAACCGGCCAACTTCCTTCATGTTCGTGGACCAATATTAGGATTTAACATAAGAGATGCATTTGCCGACTATTTCATGAGTCCGGATGGAGCTCTCACTTGGCAAGAAAATATGATCTAAAATTTCTCTATTAAACAGAATTGTTTCATGTTTGTTATTTCAATTGTGTCTATAATGCATGAGTTTTTTATGTTATAATAAATTAATTTGTTCAATAACATTTGCTGAGTCAAGTACAGTTATTTTATACATTATAATAGAAAATAATACAATAATAAATAATGAGTTTGGGAGTGGGAGAAGTGGGATTAGGGTTAGGGTTGGGAGTTTGGGACTAGGAGGAGTGGGATTAGGGTTAGGGTTGGGAGTTTGGGAGTGGGAGAAGTGGGATTAGGGTTAGGGTTGGGAGTTTGGGACTAGGAGGAGTGGGATTAGGGTTAGGGTTGGGAGTTTGGGACTAGGAGGAGTGGGATTAGGGTTAGGGTTGGGAGTTTGGGACTAGGAGGAGTGGGATTAGGGTTAGGGTTGGGAGTTTGGGACTAGGAGGAGTGGGATTAGGGTTAGGGTTGGGAGTTTGGGACTAGGAGGAGTGGGATTAGGGTTAGGGTTGGGAGTTTGGGACTGGGAGGAGTGGGATTAGGGTTAGGGTTGGGAGTTTGGGACTAGGAGGAGTGGGATTAGGGTTAGGGTTGGGAGTTTGGGAGTGGGAGAAGTGGGATTAGGGTTGGGTTAGGGTTGGGAGTTTGGGACTAGGAGGAGTGGGATTAGGGTTAGGGTTGGGAGTTTGGGACTAGGAGGAGTGGGATTAGGGTTAGGGTTGGGAGTTTGGGAGTGGGAGAAGTGGGATTAGGGTTAGGGTTGGGAGTTTGGGACTAGGAGGAGTGGGATTAGGGTTAGGGTTGGGAGTTTGGGACTAGGAGGAGTGGGATTAGGGTTAGGGTTGGGAGTTTGGGACTAGGAGGAGTGGGATTAGGGTTAGGGTTGGGAGTTTGGGACTAGGAGGAGTGGGATTAGGGTTAGGGTTGGGAGTTTGGGACTAGGAGGAGTGGGATTAGGGTTAGGGTTGGGAGTTTGGGACTAGGAGGAGTGGGATTAGGGTTAGGGTTGGGAGTTTGGGACTAGGAGGAGTGGGATTAGGGTTAGGGTTGGGAGTTTGGGACTAGGAGGAGTGGGATTAGGGTTAGGGTTGGGAGTTTGGGACTAGGAGGAGTGGGATTAGGGTTAGGGTTGGGAGTTTGGGACTAGGAGGAGTGGGATTAGGGTTAGGGTTGGGAGTTTGGGAGTGGGAGGAGTGGGATTAGGGTTAGGGTTGGGAGTTTGGGAGTGGGAGAAGTGGGATTAGGGTTAGGGTTGGGAGTTTGGGACTAGGAGGAGTGGGATTAGGGTTAGGGTTGGGAGTTTGGGACTAGGAGGAGTGGGATTAGGGTTAGGGTTGGGGTTGGGAGTTTGGGACTAGGAGGAGTGGGATTAGGGTTAGGGTTGGGAGTTTGGGACTAGGAGGAGTGGGATTAGGGTTAGGGTTGGGAGTTTGGGACTTGGAGGAGTGGGATTAGGGTTAGGGTTGGGAGTTTGGGACTAGGAGGAGTGGGATTAGGGTTAGGGTTGGGAGTTTGGGACTAGGAGGAGTGGGATTAGGGTTAGGGTTGGGAGTTTGGGACTAGGAGGAGTGGGATTAGGGTTAGGGTTGGGAGTTTGGGACTAGGAGGAGTGGGATTAGGGTTAGGGTTGGGAGTTTGGGACTAGGAGGAGTGGGATTAGGGTTAGGGTTGGGAGTTTGGGACTAGGAGGAGTGGGATTAGGGTTAGGGTTGGGAGTTTGGGACTAGGAGGAGTGGGATTAGGGTTAGGGTTGGGAGTTTGGGACTAGGAGGAGTGGGATTAGGGTTAGGGTTGGGAGTTTGGGACTAGGAGGAGTGGGATTAGGGTTAGGGTTGGAGTTTGGGACTAGGAGGAGTGGGGTTGGGGTTGGGGGTTGGGAGTTTGGGACTGGGAGAAGTGGGATTAGGGTTAGGGTTGGGAGTTTGGGACTAGGAGGAGTGGGATTAGGGTTAGGGTTGGGAGTTTGGGAGTGGGAGGAGTGGGATTAGGGTTAGGGTTGGGAGTTTGGGACTAGGAGGAGTGGGATTAGGGTTAGGGTTGGGAGTTTGGGACTAGGAGGAGTGGGATTAGGGTTAGGGTTGGGAGTTTGGGACTAGGAGGAGTGGGATTAGGGTTAGGGTTGGGAGTTTGGGACTAGGAGGAGTGGGATTAGGGTTAGGGTTGGGAGTTTGGGACTAGGAGGAGTGGGATTAGGGTTAGGGTTGGGAGTTTGGGACTAGGAGGAGTGGGATTAGGGTTAGGGTTGGGAGTTTGGGACTAGGAGGAGTGGGATTAGGGTTAGGGTTGGGAGTTTGGGACTAGGAGGAGTGGGATTAGGGTTAGGGTTGGGAGTTTGGGACTAGGAGGAGTGGGATTAGGGTTAGGGTTGGGAGTTTGGGACTAGGAGGAGTGGGATTAGGGTTAGGGTTGGGAGTTTGGGACTAGGAGGAGTGGGATTAGGGTTAGGGTTGGGAGTTTGGGACTAGGAGGAGTGGGATTAGGGTTAGGGTTGGGAGTTTGGGACTAGGAGGAGTGGGATTAGGGTTAGGGTTGGGAGTTTGGGACTAGGAGGAGTGGGATTAGGGTTAGGGTTGGGGTTTGGGACTAGGAGGAGTGGGATTAGGGTTAGGGTTGGGAGTTTGGGACTAGGAGGAGTGGGATTAGGGTTAGGGTTGGGAGTTTGGGACTAGGAGGAGTGGGATTAGGGTTAGGGTTGGGAGTTTGGGACTAGGAGGAGTGGGATTAGGGTTAGGGTTGGGAGTTTGGGACTAGGAGGAGTGGGATTAGGGTTAGGGTTGGGAGTTTGGGACTAGGAGGAGTGGGATTAGGGTTATGGTGGGTGATTTGGGATGGGGAGGTGTGGGAGTTTGGGACTAGGAGGAGTGGGATTAGGGTTATGGTGGGTGATTTGGGATGGGGAGGTGTGGGAGTTTGGGACTAGGAGGAGTGGGATAAGGGTTATGGTGGGTGATTTGGGATGGGGAGGTGTGGGAGTTTGGGACTAGGAGGAGTTGGATAAGGGTTATGGTGGGTGATTTGGGATGGGGAGGTGTGGGAGTTTGGGACTAGGAGGAGTGGGATAAGGGTTATGGTGGGTGATTTGGGATGGGGAGGTGTGGGAGTTTGGGACTAGGAGGAGTGGGATAAGGGTTATGGTGGGTGATTTGGGATGGGGAGGTGTGGGAGTTTGGGACTAGGAGGAGTGGGATAAGGGTTATGGTGGGTGATTTGGGATGGGGAGGTGTGGGAGTTTGGGACTAGGAGGAGTCGGATAAGGGTTATGGTGGGTAATTTGGGATGGGGAGGAGTGGGAGTTTGGGACTATCTGTACTGGGTATGTGGTATGGTGTACAGGGTTTGGGCATTGGAATTAGATTGGGTAAACTGGACTTGGGAAATACTTACTTTTCTCAGCTCTCCTCTTGTTTGACAAGGCTCTCCAGTTTACAATGTGGTGATCAGCCACAGCATCCCATCCTGCCCTTTTCTTTAGACGGTTTGAATAATATTCATTCTTCTTGTCCCAGAGTTCAGGGTGTCTTCGCATTGTATCGATAAATTCCTCTGGGTCACCACTCCCAGGGGATCTTTCTTTTTCTGCAGATGGTCCTGCAGCAGTTGTCTGCATCTCAAATCCTTGCTCTGCCATACTTTCACTGTCTTCTCCTGTCTGTACTCCTCTTCTCAACAGGATTTCCTGGTTTCCCATCATCCTTCACTCTGCTGCGATCATGTGACCCTCCCATATGACCTTCCCACAGCTTTTTCAATGTTTTTAGCGGTATTACCGCGGTTTTACCGCGGTTTTACAGCAGTACACATACAATCCTATGGGGATAGGCGTTTTTACTGCGCTATTTTATGCGCCCAAAAGATGCTCTAAAAATGCTGTTAACAGGACTTTTTCTAACGCACAGCCAGCGCAACGCCTCAATGTGAAAGCACTAATGACTTTCACATTGAGAATGCTAGGGCAGGATTATTTCAGGCATATTTTGGGCGCTATTTTTAGCGCTAAAACGCAGTAAAAACGCCTCAGTGTGAAAGGGGCCTAACAGAAGAGAGGAATGAGGTTTCAGAGTACAGAGGACAGGCTCCCAAGCACAAGTTCTTTAATGGTAGCCTTTGTTGGAGGTAGAGGGGATAGCCAACAAATTAGAGACTCTGTATGAGCAGTCCCAGTCCTTAAAGCGGGGTTTCACCTAAAAAAAATTTTTTTTTTAAAAGTCAGCAGCTAAAAAAAAAGTCGCTGCTGACTTTTAAAAAGTACACTTACCCTCCCAGGGCGCCCGCGATGTCGTTGGTGGAGGCCGAGATGTCCCTCGGCTATCCGGATCCAGCGCCGCCATCCTGAGTAAGGGAAACGGCTTCTCGTTTCCTACTGCGCATGCGCGAGTCGGCGCGCGGCCTACTGCGCATGCGCGAGTTGGCGCGCGGCCTACTGCGCATGCGCGAGTCGTATTTGTGAATGGGGAACGCGGTGTGTTATGGGACACAGTTCCCACAACACACCGCGCCCCATTCACCTGAAGACGGAAGAAGAGAAGATCACCGCGGCGCTGGAGGAGGCAGATTAGGACGATTAGCAACAGACATTTCTGGTAAGTAAAAAAAAAAAATTTATTATTTTTTTTTTTTTTAATTGTTACTAACTTTCTCCCAAGTTTTTATTTTCAGGGTGTCCCACCACTTTAAAGCAACCTCTGGCATTAATCCCCAATGCACTTGCACACCTTAAGCTCCAAATCAAAGTCCTACTTACAAATGGCAATCTCCAGATCAGCTTCCACAGTTGTTGCCATCCAGCAAATATCTTTCAATCAAAGTTCCTTCAGGTCCCCAGCCAGGCAAATGTTGAGGTCTAATAATAACTCTTCAATACACAGGCTGCCTCAGTGGAGAATGACTCAATTGAACAGGCTTCCTAAACATTTATTTTCTCCCCAGCCACCTTCTGCACACCCCCTTCCAGAGATTGGCTGAGGTCAGATAAATATTCATAACCCAAAGATTGATCCTCCCACTCTATTTCTGGAAGCTTCTTCCAGAGCCAGACCAATCACCAAGCTTAGAGAAGCCTGGCCAGACCTTGAGAATTGACTACTGCTCCAGCTGAGTACAGCAGGACCAAAAACTAAATTGAATCTAACTGGGGTGGGGCACTATATAAAAAATAAACAGAAATCCAAATGGGACGGTTGGAACTCCTGATAATAGGCAAAGCAGGTGTGAGAACTCAGATGTAGATGGTATATCAGTTTATCAGAATGGACCCGTTCTTTAAAAGGGGTTATTTCTAAGAAAGTTTTTGAAGTGCTTTCCTGATATCTTGGTTCTTCAGACTATATATAATAGGGTTAAATAAAGGAGTAAATACAGTATGAAGTAAAGATGCAATCTTATCGATAATCAAAGAGTTTCCTTTAGAGGGTATCGTGTATTTAACTATCAGTGCCCCGTAAAAGGTCCCCACCACAAGAAGGTGGGAACTGCAGGTTGAAAAAGCTTTCTGTTTGCCTGTTTTGGACAGTATGCTGAAAATAGTATGAAAGATGCATATGTACGTCACCATGATAAAAGCACATGGAGAAATAAATGTCGGTATAGAATAGACAATAGATTCAAGTTCAAGCAAAGAGGTGTCTGAGCAAGAGAGCTTCTGAAGAGGGGAGAGGTCACAGTAGAAATGGTCAATTTCATTATCATCACAAAAGTCTAAATTTGATATAGTCAAAACGCCTATAAGATTTAATGTAAAACCCAACAGCCATGGCCAAGCCGAAATATTGACACAAAACATCATGTTCATGATACTGTGATATCTCAAAGGGTTACAGATGGCCAAGTACCGATCATAGGACATGACTGCGAGGAGGAGACATTCTGTAATGGTTGTACCACAGAAAAAATAAAGTTGTGTGATGCAGCCACAGTACGTAATTATTTGCACCCCAAAAAGAAAACCGCCAAGCATGTTTGGAAGAATGTTGGTTGACATCAACAGGTCTGAAAATGAGAGATGACTTAGGAAATAGTACATGGGTGTCTGAAGGGCTGGGGTGATGGATACTAATACAATAATCAGAAGATTTCCTGTGATAGTGACTTTAAAGATGATTAGGAAGATTATAAACATTACAACATTTATATTGTCAAGGTTTCCAAAACCTAGAAGAACAAATTCTGAGACTTTTGTATAATTCTTTCCATACATATTGTTGATTGACTTAATAATTCTGCAGGATTAAAAAAAAACGCAGAAATAGCACTTTATTGATTGTATACACAGGAATTTCCTTTTTTTGGTTAATATTTTGAGCATTACTACCATTACTCAGTATTTACCTGTGGATTTTTTTGTTTGTTGTTTTTGGCACAAAAATAGCACCTTATTGATTGTATACACGTGAATTGTTTGTGTTGGTAATTTTTTTTAGCATGCCCTGAATAGCAGATATAAGTGTTGAAGCACTATACAGTCAGGTCCATAAATATTGGGACATCGATACAAATCTAATCTTTTTGGCTCTATACACCACCACAATGGATTTAAAATGAAACGAACAAGATGTGCTTTAACTGCAGATTTTACGATTTAATTTGAGGGTATCTCAACCTGCACTGTGAAGAGGGACTACTGGGTCTTGTAGTCTGTTAGAGGCACTGAGGTTCCAGGAGGACATCCAAGCAAAAAAGCGTAACAAAAAAAAATTGGGTTGAATATTATGTTTTTTTAAATTTTTTTATTCATGAAAGTGTTTTTTTTTAATGCAAAAAATTGCAGCGCAAATACCGCCTAACATAAAAAATTGCAAGGACCGCCATTTTATTTCCTAGAGTCTCTGCTAAAAAAAAAAAAAATATATATATATATATATATATATATATATATATATATGTATATATAATGTTTGGGTGTTGAAGTGATTTTCTATCAAAAAAAAAACACAGATTTTTACATGTAGGAGAGGAATGTCATAAATGGCCCGGTTGGCAATGTTGTAAAATCACCTAAATATCATACCAGATTGGTGAATACAGCCCAGTATGTCAAGGTACTCATTTGTTGGTGACAAAATAATTTGAAATGTCTTCCTACAATCTGTAATATGAGATAATAGCTATAAAAGCTCATAAAACCCACATATAACACTGATGTGATCGCATAAGGCCAGACTATTCTTGGGCTATATGCCACAGAGCATTGTTTGATCTTCCTCTTATATATTTTCTACAATTCATATTTCAGTTTCTAGATATTTCAGACAAGGTCCCTCTGTGGCAGGCTTTGTTTATTTTATTACCTAATTAAATCTATTCTTATAATACAAGGAAAATTGCAATTATACTAGTTATGAGAAAGTTAATATACATCAAATATTAAAGTTTATCTGAACTTCAAACTAAAAATATTAATATACTGCATTTTTGAAAAAATAAACAGATATCTTCTATATGTGCTAAAAACATGTACACTACTGTGCAATGGTTTAAGACAGGTGTGAAAAAAGTGCTGTAAGTTAGAAATACTTTTAGAAATTAAATTGTTAATAGTTTATTTCATCAATTAATAAAATGGAAAGTGAACAGAAGAGAAATACAAATCAAATCAATATTTGGAGTGACCACCCTTTGCCTTCAAAACAGCATCAATTCATCAATTCTTCTAGGTAGATTTGCACACAGTTTTTGAAGGAACTCGGCAGGTAGGTTGTTCCAAACATCTTGGAGAACTAACATCAGATCTTCTGTGGATGTAGGCTGCCTAAAATCCTGCTGTCTCTTCATGTAATCCCAGACGGACCTGATGATGGGATCAGGGCTCTGTGGAGGCCAAACCACCACTTTCAGGACTCCTTGTTCTTCTTTACACTGAAGATAGTTCTTAATGACATTGGCTGTATGTTTGGAGTTGTTGTCCTGCTGCAGAATACATTTGGGGCCAGTCACACCTCTCCCTGATGGTATGGCACGATGGATAAGTATCTGCCTGTATATCTGAGCATTGAGGACACCATTGATTCTGACCAAATCTCCAACTCCAATTGCAGGAATGCAGCCCCAAACTTACAAGGAACCTCCACCATGCTTCACAGTTGTCTGCAGACACTCATTATTGTTCCGCTCTCCAGCCCTTCGCTAACAAACTGCCTCCTGCTATAGCCAAATATTTTAAATATTGACTCATCAGTCCAGAGCACCCGCTGATGGGGGAAATCACTCAGCACAGTGGGAGACACTCCTGGAACTGTCAAATACTGAACACTTTGGTGATGACTGTACTGCTGGAAGACAGTGGAGATTATACTATCTGCCTACTGAAGAGTACAGGAGGTATCCAGTGTCTTCTGTGGATTTTTTGCTTTAACTACATTGGGACTAGCAGAGGGACAAATTGAAGGATCAAGTCACCTTTTAAGAAAAAATAATAAATGCACATATTTTTTACTGCAGGAGCCTGGCAAGCATTGCACCTGTGATCAGTGAATCAGGAGTATAATGTCAGGCTTCGGCAGGCAAGCCCTGCAGGTTTTAGACGGTCAAGAATGAAGGACTTACCGCTCCAGGTGAATAAATTAGTGCCTGATAGGAATGTCCAACCAAGTGCTAGCCCCGGTCCGCCTCTGTGGGTAAGTAGCTAAAGGAAGAAATGGCTGCACATCGATTGAAATCCAAAAATGTTGTGTATTGATCACCAAGATGACATCAAAGGACACCAACACACAGGTCTTGTAGACCTGTTTCACACAATACAGTTGTGATTAATAAATGTTTCTATTTAGGGTTTAACTATATACTCACCTCCTCATGTAGTCCCCCTGCGGGAACACTAATGCTGCGTACACGCGACCGGACTTTCCGTCAGAAAAGGTCAGACGGAATGATTTCATCAGATATTGCGATCGTGTGTGGGCTTCAGCAGACTTTTTTTTTCAAAAAGTCTGATGGACCTAGAAATAGAACATGTGTTAAATCTTTCCAACTGAATCAATTCTTATGGGGATAACCATTCGTCTGTATGCTAGTCCGACGGACCAAATACAACGCAAGGGCAGCTATTGGCTACTGGCTATTGAACTTACGGACTTTGGTGTGATCGTGTGTAGGCAAGTCCGTTTCAGTGGAACTCCATCGGAAACCCTGTCGGAATGACCATTGGAGTTTATTCTGAAGGAAAGTCCGGTCGTGTGTACGCGTCATTAGTTATTTTCACATTTTCATATCTTCACTTACCAACTTATTATTTACCAACATTTCCTACAGGACACTATGCACGTTATATGCACATATACTACACTGGATCATGCTAGGACCACCTTGTCGTCCTCTGGGTGCTTTCCTCGGTCCTTGGGGGGGTCTCCCTGTCTCAACCTCGGGGGGAGATACTATACCCGGTATCCCCACTCTCCTGTGCAGACATCGGGACCAGCTTTGAGGCCATGCAGTAAGTTATTAATGTATCCATTTGTTCCCATATTGGTGGAACACATATTCTTTTACTCACCCCTTTTTAGAGGGCATCTTTAACAACCCATATTTATTTTCCTTTCTAGTATTCTGATGAATGGCCGAAATGCCAAGAAACGCGTCAAGTGCCACTAGATGTCATGCGATACCTGGTTTCATTATATATTTTTGTTCTTTCATGTATATTTTTTGTATCTATTCATCAATTGTATTGCATGCTATGAGCAGCATATTTGTAATATATTTGTGTAAGTCATGTGACTACCTATTTATTTGATACATGCTTTTCCCAAGAATTTGGTATGAATTTTTAGCTTGTAACAATAAATCATGTATTGTAATTTCATTTATGTATTGATTTTGTCTCTATTCTGACATGGCGGGCCTCACTCAATTTCCCAACTACCTCTCATTTTCTATAAACTAATATAGGGATGGAGGCACGCCATGTGTGTTAAGCTAGTGTGACAGGTCACATCCAATTCATTGTCAGCCACACCACATGTTTTCAAAGAGTCCTGTATTTCACCTGAAGTTATTTGTGGGTTTTTCTTTGCATCCCGATGTCAGAAACCATGAATCAGACTGAGACAGAAGTACAGTTAAATCACACTTGTTTAATAATAATAATAAAAAGGTAAACGGAGTAAACGTAGTCAAAGTTCAGGA
Source organism: Lithobates sylvaticus (assembly GCA_028564925.1). NCBI lineage: Eukaryota > Metazoa > Chordata > Amphibia > Anura > Ranidae > Lithobates > Lithobates sylvaticus. Next base: position 169,669,784 of record CM053037.1, on the reverse strand, counting down.
ACCGGAACGGATAGTCAGACAAGCCAAAACATCAGGGAGCCAGAGATGAGCGTAGTAGAACAGCAAGCAGGATCTGGAGCCAGAAGGAATGTCAGCCAAGCAAGTCTTTAACAGGAACACATGAGAGCGTCTCTAGAGATGTGACCAAGGCGAAGGCAGAGATCATCTGGGCTGGATGGCCTAAGTAGGCAGGACTGACGAGCAGGATATAGTTAGCAGGTGAGTCACTGTGGAGAGAAAGGAGCTGGCAATTAGCCGACAGCTGAGCAGCCTGGTTTGTGAAGGAAGGGCTGAGCCCAACCCTGACAGTACCCCCTCCTCAATGACCCCTCCCCCTCGGAGGACCACCAGTTTTGAGGGGAAAATGTCTATGGAAATCATGGAGGAGGATAGGGGCATGCACTTCCAAGGATGAGACCCAAGGACATTCCTCCGGACCGTACCCTTTCCAATGCACCAGGTACTGTATGTGCCCACGGAACCTACGGGAGTCAACAATGGATTGTACTTCACACTCATGGTTCTCAACCTGTACAGGGTGAGGACGAGGCATCGAGGTGGTAAAGCGGTTGCAGACCAAAGGTTTTAATATCGAAACATGAAATACATTCAAGATACGCATATTAGAAGGAAGGTCTAATGCGTAAGCCACTGGGTTAATCCTGCGAAGAAAACGGAAAGGCCCAATAAACCGAGGTGTGAACATCAGAGAGGGAACATGAAGTGGGATGTTGTGAGATGAAAGCCAGACCCTGTCCCCAACCTGGTAGGAAGGCGCAGGCAGGCGTCTGCGGTCAGCATGGAGTCTGTACCTATCATTAGCATGTGGCAAAGCCTCCTGGACTTGTGCCCAAGTGGTACCAAGACCACGGACATGCTCCTCTAACGCAGGAATACTCTGTGGAACAAACGAGTCAGGCAACATGGAAGGTTCTCAAAGATGTGTCATTGTATTCCACTTAAGTTGCCCACTTCTAAGGAACTGGCTTCCATTTTTGCTTGGGAGATCTTTCGCTTACAAAGGGCTATCAAAGGTGATTGTCTTGGACAGGGGTAATCAGTTTGTGTCCCAGTTCTGGCGAGCCTTTTGTGCACAGTTGGGAATTCAGCTTGCTTTCTCCTCTGCTTTCTCCACCCGCAGCCTAATGGGGCAGCAGAACGAGCCAATCAGTCCTTGGAGCAATTCCTACGTTGCTATATTTCTGACCATCAAAACAACTGGTCAGACCTATTGCCCTGGGCAGAGTTTGCTCACAACAGTGTCTTGAATTCTGCTTCCCGATTGTCCCTGTTTATGGCGAATTATGGTTTCCAACCTTCCATGTTGCCTGACTCCTTTGTTCAGCAGAGTATTCCTGTGTTAGAGGAGCATGTCCGTGGTCTTTGTTCCACTTGGGCACAAGTCCAGGAGGCTTTGCTACATGCTAATGATAGGTATAGACTCCATTCTGACAGCAGACGCCTGCCTGCGCCTTCCTACCAGGTTGGGGACAGGGTCTGGCTGTCATCTGGCAACCTCCGACTTCATGTTCCCTCTCTGATGTTCACACCTCGGTTTATTGGGCCTTTCCGTTTTCTTCGCAGGATTAACCCAGTGGCTTACGCATTAGACCTTCCTTCTTATATACGTATCTCGAATGTATTTCATGTCTCGATATTAAAACCTTTGGTCTGCAACCGCTTTACCACCTCGGTGCCTCGTCCTCACCCTGTACAGGTTGAGAACCATGAGTGTGAAGTACAATCCATTCACTGAAGTTCGCACCTCGGTTTATTGGGCCTCTCCGTATTCTTTGCAGGATTAACCCAGTGGCTTACGCATTAGACCCTACCTTCTTATGCCACGTACACACGATCGGACTTTTCAACTGACTTGGTCCGGCGGACCGCAATCCGTCGGACAATTCGATTGTGTGTGGGGGCCAGTGGACTTTTCTTTCCCAAAAGTCATACGGACCTAGAAATAAAACATGTTTCAAATATTTCCGACGGACTTGAGTCCGGTCGAAAAATCCGGTCGTCTGTGTGCTAGTCCGATGGACGAAAACCAACGCTAGGGCAGCTAGTGGCTACTGGCTATGAACTTCCTTATTCTAGTCCGGTCGTACGTCATCACGTTCAAATCTGTCAGACTTTTGGAGTGATCGTGTGTGGGCAAGTCCGTTCGTTTAAAGTCCGACGGACCTCTGCTGCAAAGTCCGTCGGAAAGACTGTCGGACCTAGTCCGTCAAAAAGTCAGATCATGTGTATACGCAGCATAATATGTGTGATTCGAATGTATTTCATGTCTCCCTATGAAAACCTTTGGTCTGCAACCGCTTTACCACCTCAGTGCCCCGTCCTCACCCTGTACAGGTTGAGAGCCATGAGGAGTATGAAGTACAGTCCATTTTTGACTCCCGTAGGTCCCGTTGGCAAATACAGTACCTGGTGCATTGGAAGGGTTAGGAACGCTCTTTGGTCTTATCCCAGGGCTTTTTCCCCTCAAGCCTGGTGGTCCGCCGAGGGGGAGGGGGTCATTGAGGAGGGGGTACTCTTGGGGCTGGGCCCAGCCCTTCCTTCTCTGAGCTGGCCGCTCAGCTGTCGGCTAATTGCCAGCTCCTATCTCTCCACAGTTACTCAGCTATTGATAAAATCCTGCTCGTCAGTCCTGCCTACTTAAGCCGCCCAGTCCGGAGGTTCTCTGTTTTCGCCTTGGTCAAACATTACAGAAATTATCTCCTGCGATCTTGTTTAAGACTTGCTTTGCTGGCATCCCTTCTGGCTCCAGATACTGCTTGCTGTTCCACTACATTGATCCCTGACGTTTGGCTCATCTGACTATCCGTTCAGGTTCCTGAACTCTGGCTATGTTTTTTGACTACGTTTGTTCTTTTTACTTTTATTATTAAACAAGTGTGATTTAACTGTACTTCTGTCTCGGCCTGATTTCATGGTTTCTTACCCTGGCATAATTGGCAACAGTTCTCAGTTTGATGGACATGAAATCATGATATCATGGAATGATATCATGAAACTACATGATCAATGCACATCTTACATAGGTGAAAAACACAAGGTACAGGTAGGAAGGTTTTTAATGGCTTTAAATAATAGCTATGATTGTTTTGTATAAAGGCTATCTTATTTTTTAAGATACAATGAACATTTATTTGAAAAATAATAGGAATAAAAAATAATGAACTATATAATGAACATAGTTAAATACATTGTAAAACATGAGTTATAATCTGGTACACCCCCAATAAATAAATACATTTTTATCAAAGCAACGATGCTTTAATTTTACTTTTCCATCACCTATGGGCCTACAAGTTCTAGTAAACCTAGCCATGTTGGAATCAAATGTCCAGTCCTCCAAAAATGTAACTTTTAGTTATAGATGGAGCCTGGTGGGCACTGGACCAGCCCCAACATGTTATATATGTCTTGGATACTACCATAGTGAGATCTCTCTGATCAGGGATGGAAGGAACCTATCATAATGCACTTAGGCAGCTTGGGCACATACTGCCCTAAATTTTAATACCACTTGGTGCACCATCCAGTCTTTTCCAGCCACAGCAGCTTTCAGCCTCTCATAGAGATTTACAGGCTGTCTTTAGTGGGGCTGGAGAGTGTATCTTTGCCCTTCCTCCCACACCAAAATGCCAGGATTGCATGCTCCGGGTCTAAACACCAAGTATGCTTGAGGCCTTAAATTTAAAGGGTTTATTTCTAAAAAGGTTTTCAAAGTGTTCTCCTGATATCTTGGTTCCTCAGACTATATATAATAGGGTTAATTAATGGAGTAAACACTGTGTGAAGTAAGGATACAAACTTATTGATAAGCAAAGAGTGTCCTTTAGAGGGTATTATGTATTTAGCTATCAGCAGATACATCTTAAGAGCGTTATAGGCCCCCGGGCAATACAGTGCACTGGGGCCCTCTGTCTACACGATCATGCACGAGAATAAAAATGCAAATTATCGATAAGGCTATATTTGTTGGTACTTCCAACAAAATCAGTGTTTAAACATTAACACAACGTTTGGACATTATAACACAAGTTTGATGGGCACAGTGGCAGTGTTTGATGGGCACAGTGGCAGCTTTTTATGGGCACAGTGGCAGCTTTTTATGGGCACAGTGGCTGTGTTTGATGGGCACATTGGCAGCTTTGATGGGCACAGTGGCAGCTTTGATGGGCACAGTGGTTGTTTGATAGGCACAGTGGCTGTGTTTGCCTGGCACAGTGGCTGCTTTTGAGGGGCACAGACAGTTGCTGTGTTTGATGCACAACTTGAACTTACTTAAGTAGACATTGTTATGCCCCGTACACACGGTCGGAAATTCCGACCACAAAATCTGTCGGATTTTTTCCGACGGATTTTGTCCGACACTGGTGTTGCATACACACGGTCGGACAAAGTTGTCGGAAAATCCAATCATCCTGAACGTGGTGATGTTAGTTGCGTACGACGGGACTACGTAGAGGCTATTAGCCAATAGCTTTGGTCTTGTAATGTGATCTGAGCATGCGTGGCACTTTGTCCGTCGGAATTCGCTACACACGATCGGAAAAAGTCCGATAGGACTTTGTTGTCGGAAAATTTGAGAGCAGGAGATAAAACTTTGTCCGTCTGAAAATCCGATGGAAAAAGTCCGATGGAGCCTACACACGGTCGGAATTTCCGACAACATTGTCCGATAGGACATTTTCCGTCGGAAAATCCGACCGTGTGTATGGGGCATAAGACTTACTTGAGGCCACTGGCCTGGTGCAGTACAGTGTGTCACTCATAGCAGCAAGGCAGCGCCAGCTATCAAGGGCCATCTTTCCTCTCCGCTCCCTCTCCATGCTGTCTGAAGAACATGGCAGAGGTGGGCGGAACCTGTTCACTAGCCACTGGGGCAGCCGCGGTGCGCTATGAATGTTGGGGCGGCCTCTGATTGACATCACTGGTTGCTAGCTAGATGCCAGCCGGCGCAGTGAGCAACCAGTGCAGTCAGTCAATTTAAGCAGCAGATTGCAGCACTGAGGATCAGCCCTGGATGGGGCCCTCCAGACAAGTGGGGCCCCTGGGCAACTGCCCAGCATGCCCAGTGGAAAAAACGACCCTGGCTATCAGTGCCCCATAAAATGTCCCCACCACAAGAAGGTGAGAACTGCAGGTTGAAAATGCTTTCTGTTTGCCTGTTGTGGACAGCATGCTGAAGATAGTATGGAAGATGCAGATGTACGTCACCATGATAAAACCACATGGAAAGATAAATATTGGCAAGGAAAAGGCAAAAACTTCAAGTTCAACCAAAGAGGTGTCCGAACATGAGAGCTCCTGAAGAGGGAAGAGGTCACAGTAGAAATGGTCAATGACATTATCAGCACAAAAGTCAAAATCTGACACCTGAAAGATTTAAGGTAAAACCCAACAGCCATGGCCAAGCTGAGAGATTGATACAAAAATTGTCCATGATACTGGAATATCTCAAAGGGTTACAAATCATAGGACATGACTGCGAGGAGGAGACATTCTGTAACGCTGTTGTAGCTGAAAAAATTAAATTGTGTGATGCTGCCAAAGAAAGTAATTTTTTCTTCTCCAAAAAAAAAGACTGCCAAGCATGTTTGGAAGAATGTTGGTTGAAATAAAAATACTGTATCTGAAAACGAGAGATGACTTAGGAAATAATACATGGGGGACTGAAGGGCTGGGGTGATGGATACTAATACAATGATCAGAAGATTTCCTGCGATAGTGAATAGAAAGATGATTAGGAAGACTATAAAGAATACAACATTAAATCCATTAAGGTTTCCAAATCCTAAAAGAATGAATTCTGAGACTATTGAATTGTTCTTTCCAGACATAATGTTGATGGAATCCATAAATCTACAGAATTAAAAAAATATATATTTTCACTAGTAGTAGTCTATGAAAGTTTTTAGTCATCTAGATCATGTAAGAGATGTTTCATGTTTGGCTGTGGGTTGGATTGTTAACGGGCCCTAAATCCTGTGCTCCCTGTTAAGAGACGTCTCATCTCCAGACCTCTGAGTTGGCACAGGAATTCAATGATCAGCCATGATACCCTCTTTACTGGTTATTAGAAAAAATAGGTAACAACTGGAAAGATTAATCTCCAACTAGATAAAAAGGCAGACTATATAATGACACAGCATAGGAGACAAAGGTAACTTACAATAAAATACAATCTTTATTATACTAAATTAAAAAGATTAAAAACATATGTAGCACTGACCCCGAAGGAGCTGCTGATTTGATTTGGGCTTGCAATCTGCTAATAAACCCCACTACCTTGACTAAGTCCCCTTGACACAGCTGTGGTGCAATACAATACAGTACAATATAATATAACACAATATACCTGTATTGTCCTCTCAGGATCCACTGGCTCCACCTGCTGGGAGAAAACAATACTCCACACAACGGGATACTTAACCAAAGTATATTTTACTGTATATATTGGCAAACAGGTGATTACAGTAATTGTGCTGTCATCCCAACATAGAATGACAGGACAATTAATTTTGATATAACAATTACAAACAATATAACTACCAGGGAGCTCCCCCTACTTTTATAGCTATGCGTGAGATCTCACTTAAGGTACTCAGTCTTTAGTCTTCTTATCTTCGCTAGCAAGGATAATTCCTTGTAATTTGCAATCCAAGGGTTAAAGTAATTCAAGTTCAATTAAAGATGATCCTGGTATAACTTCAGTAACTATGATACAAGGCTTGAGATGCAATAGCAGATAGGCCTTATGCCTGCCTAGTGTCAGTTGCTATACTCCTCCTCCGTAGGACTATAAATCTCAGCGAGACCTGTATATAAGTCTGACTAGGTGCAAAAGTCAATAAACTGTGGGCCTCAACCTGCTCAACAACTGGATCGGAGCTCTGTATGGTAGCTTTGGTCCGGTGTTTGCAGCTTGCTTCTGGGTCAGCCGGCTCCGTCACTCCGTTCCGCTCTGGTAGATGGACCCAGTCTTCAGATGCTCAAATGAGTGTCTCTGGATCTTCCCAATCCGGTCACTGTATCACTGGCACCGTAAGGTCACTCACACAATCGAGCGGGGTTGCGCCCCACAATGGCTGTAGGCCGCTTCCTCCAAGTGCATCATCCAGAAGTAATGTGATGTGTCTGGCAAGCCTCATTAAGGCCACATCAACAAGTGCAGGGTTATCAGGGTTTTTCCCATGTTCTCCCCTAAACAGGATACAGTTTGGCAAAATGATTATGGAATAAAGACTTTTTGTCAGCTCAGTTCTATCCATCAGAAACTTTTTCTTTAATTTCATCTATGAAATGGAAGGTAATAATCTCCTTTTTTTATAAGTTTAAGGATTTTCTTTTTCTTCTGGGGCCCCTCCACTAGATCTTCCAAAGGATGACCTATCTAATTGACTTAAGGAATGGCTGCACCAAGGTGAAGTCAAAACCCCCCAACCATTTATGGAGGATTGGCTAGAGTTATCAAACGTGTCTTCCTAAAGGAATTGCATTGACTTTTCTGGACAAGGAACTGCAACCTGAAATTCTGTCTCACTCCAAGAAACAAAAGACTAAGGTTTTCTGGAACATTTTTTTTTTCAGTAAAACCACATGCTGGTCATCTGCCTCTTTATCCCTGGTTATCTTCATGAAATAGTTCTTACAAGTAGTAAGGGGGAGCTGACAGGGCTGAATAAGTAAATAAGCCCCCCACACACACAAACACACAGATGGGGAAGGATTCCACTGAAGTGGTATAGTGGTATTCCACTTGGTACACAGTCATGCATGTCAAACATGTCGAGCCACCATAAACCAAAAGAACTGTGCATGTGCCAGCCACCAGAAGTCCTACCTGGAACGCAAAAAGCAGAACCGTATCTGGAAAATGAATGCATAGCATGTGTTCCACCAATCAACAGACTTATCAGGCATTCCAATTCCCACCCTTCCAAAGTGTATAGTAAAAACCTGTTCTGAGACACCAGCAGTGGGTCTCCCATACCAAGACTGCATTTAGAAGTCCATCTGAGGGTATTTTACACAAAAAGATAGGTATTTATCCTGGTAAGGTAGGTGCCAATGAATCCAATCCAACAGGAGGAAAAAATAACAACTTGCAGTGGCTGATGGGGGGATATACATTTATTAATACATGGTTTGTTAAGGGTAATGGAGCGGAGACTATCATCAGAATAATTACATAAATAATTACATAAATCTTTCAGAAAAACATTGTTGTTGCTATGTGCTCAGCTCACAGAAATTAACTAAGACACAGCATTTTTGGCAAGCTCAACAGGTATATTCTATACTCTAACAATGTGTTTAAACTGGAAAAAGAAAAAAACAAAACAAATGCAGCCATCACATCTAAGGAGTGGTAAGCTGTAATTTATTGCATTTTTTTCTTGGGTTTATATATATATATATATATACACACACTATATTGTCAAAAGTATTGGGATACCTATCTTTACACGTACATGATCTACTACAGTCTTAGTCCGTAGGGATCAATATAGAGTTGGCCCACCCTTTGCTTTGTCTGGGCTGGGCTCAGCCCTTCCTTCTCTGAGCTGCCCACTCAGCTGTCGGCTAATTGCCAGCTCCTATCTCTTCTCACCTGTTGATGATATCCTACTCGTCAGACCTGCCTACTTAAGCCGTCCAGCCTAGTCTCTGCCTTTGCCTTTGTCAACATCACAGAGACTATCTCCTGTGTTCCTGTATAAAGACTTGCTTGGCTGACATCCCTTCTGGCTCCACAGCCTGCTTGCTGTTCCACTACACTGATCCCTGACTTTCTTGTTTGGGGACTATCCGTTCCGGTTACTGAACTTTGGCTATGTTTTGACTACGTTTGTTCTATTTACTTTTATTATTAAACAAGTGTGATTTAACTGTACTTCTGTCTCGGTCTGATTTCATGGTTTCTGACAAGCTTCAACTCTTTATTTCCTGATCCTGCCTTGGATTTCCCTCAGATACCTGGTTGTGACCTCAGCTTATTTAAGGACCTTGTTCCTACTGATCAAGCATGTATGACCCTGCACTTTGGCTGCTAACCACGCCATTTTCTCCAGTCCTACTGACCACTTGTGTATGATCTTGGCTTGGCTCCAGACCATGACTCCCTCATCTGCATCCTATTGCTCACCTGTGTAGGACCTGGGCTGGGCCCTTGACCTTTATGCCACTACCGTCTAGACTTCCCCTGCTGGTCCTATCTTGCATCATCTCATCCTACCAGAGGTGTCAACATTATGCCATCTGCTGGGCTCAAAATGCTCCTCTACAGTGTATCTCTATGATCCCTCTAAGGCTCCCATCTCCTGACTAGAAAGCTACCCTGCTGATCACCCCCGAAAGCAGCCACCAGCAAACTGGACTGGACTGTTGGATGTCAACACTTTTATAAAATACGTTCATAAACATCCCCCCTTTAGCAGCCGACACTTTGCATGGCTGTTGGCTCTCAATCTCAGCTGACAAGTCCCAGTAGTCCTAGTGTCCAGACAACACTACACAACCAGTATGAAACTATAAGTGCCAGCAGTCCTGATCCTACATGCACAGGTACAGAAATGCAGTAGATGTCCAATGAGTTCTAATCTCCTTCTAGTGAGACCGCATAGCTGTGAGCTCCTCTGTGTTTAGCACTGACACAGAAGGAAACTTGAAGTACACTGACCCCTTTCTATGAGCACAGGCCTGTTATATTATATCTAGAGTTTAGCAATCGTAGACCCGAGCCCTAATTGCTGGTGCTGAGGTATCTGGCTTTATTTTGGTACTTTGAAACATGTTCTCCCTGCTGAGGACATGCTTAACCATGCTGATTTTAGGTCTAACGGGTGTCTCGGGTGGTACAACCTAACACATGGGCTTATTTTTCTGCCTGAAAGCTGCAGGTGCTACATACAGTCACCCATAGAAATCAATGGCTGTATGGGTGTTATGCTGCCCCCTGGCAGATGACACAGGCTCTCCAGAGGAGAAAGGTCTAAAAACTGTTGGTCTTCACCAGAGCTCCTAAAGGTGGAGATGGGCCAGACCTCCTAGTTATACCGGTTTACTTTGTTGCAAACTGTCTCAAGGTCGCAGCCTTTAGGATCACCCCACCAAGGGAATAGCAAGAACATAATTGTCAGGGTGTGGAGACTGTATACTAGGTGGAAAGCCAAGAGAGTGGCATGGTCCACACAGTGGTTTTTCCAGGTTAACAATGATCAGGCAACCCACAGGTAAGTATTGGTTCTTTGCAGAGTAGCTGGTGATAAGGCACAGCACCAAACACATCAAAGGCTGGTGCTTAAATACCCTTCTTGGTTAGAGAACCGCCCAAGACAGAAGCTCCGTGACGCTGAATCAGTAACTGGAAGCGTAGCCGGGATGTAAGCCAAAGGTTCATCACCAGCCGGGCAGAGCAGGTACCCAGTCGTGAGGCAGAGGCAAAGACGGGACACAGGCCAGGTTCGGTACACAGGCCGGCAATGAGGCACAGGAACATCAGGCAGAAGTGGAGTCAAACACAAGCCGGGGTCACAAGTAGGCAGGCAGAGGTCAAGAGGTGGTTCAGGCAAGCCGGGTCGGGATACAGGAAACTGGTTCAGATCGGGTAAGTAAGCACTAGCTGAAAAGACCACTCAGCAAGTTGTGCATGTCACTGGCAGGCTTAAATAGGCGGATTGGCGCCAATGTGCGCACGTGCGCGCGCACTCGTGCCAACCAATGCGCGCACGCGCACCAACGTGCACACCAGCACGCACACAAGAGTGCGCACACGTAATAAAAAAATTCATTATTTTTTTATTTTTGCTATAATAAATATCCCCCAAAAATATATAAAAAAAATGTTTTCCCTCAGTTTTGGCCGATACATATTTTTGGTAAAAGAAATCGCAATAAGTGATTATTGATTGGTTTGCGCAAAAGTTATAGCGTTTACAAAATAGGGTATAGTTTTATGGCATTTTTATTAATAATTTTTTTTTACTAGTAATGGCGGCGATCAGCGATTTTTATTGTGACTGCGACATTATGGCAGACACATCGGACATTTTTGGGACCATTGTCATTTATACAGCAATCAGTGCTATACAAATGCACTGATTCCTGTGTAAATGACACTGGCAGTAAAGGGGTTAACCAGGGGTTGGCAGTATAGGGGTTAAGTGTGTCCTAGGGGTATGTTACTAACTGTGGGGGGCGTGGCTGTGTGTTAGTGAACACTGATCTCTGCTCCAATCACAGGGAGCAGAGATCAGTGTCACTTGTTGCTAGGCAGAACAGGGAGATGCTGTTTACTTCCGCATCTCCCCGTTCAGCCTCCCCGCGAGACGATCGCGGGTATCCCCGTGGCGATAGAGTCCGTGGGACCCGCGACCGCACTTACGGGGGTCCCGACCGGCGCATTTTTAAAGGGACGTACCTGTACGCCTTTATGCCTGTTCGTGCCATTCTGCCGACGTACATCGTCGTGTGCCGCTCGGGAAGTGGTTAAGAATGCAAATTGGTCATAGAGTTAATGTAAAGTTGATCAAATACTCTCCAAAGCCTGGTACAGGAGCCTGGAACTGACATCTCCGGTCGGAGCCGTTGTACTAACCATCTGACATGAGTACAGCGATCTCCCCTGCTGAGCTGTTGGATTAGAAATACAGTAAAACCTTGGATTGACTAAGATTCAGGAATTGAACTACAAAATTCTAACGCAATGGTATTACACACCCTCCTTAACGAACAAATTCTCCCAAACGACATCGGACAGGTGCTGGAGGGGCTGCCAAGAAAGAGGCACTATAGTACATATTTTTTGGACCTGCCCAATAATTAAAATTTTCTGGCAGGAAGTTCAGAGAATCATGCAACGACTCACGGATTATCAGATTCCCTGGGACCCGGCATTCTATCTCTTACATTCCTCACAAATCCCAAGGGAGAGATATAAAAACTCACTCCTGTGCCACATGGTAAATGCTGCTAAAAGTTGTATAACTGCTTGCTGGAAGAACCCAGTCGCACCTCAGATTTCCATGTGGCTCAACAAAGTGAGAAATATAGGGATAATGGAAAATATGATACCTACATCTATGAGTAAAAAAGAACAAATATCTCAAACATGGGCCCCATGGGAGCTCTTTCTGCAAACAGAGGAAGGTAAGAGACAGATTGGAGAGGAAGGTTGGGAGTAATTCGGATAGAACTAGTAAAATAGTAAAACAAGTGGAAATGAGGTATATATAAAATGGTCACGGACGTGAGGGGAGAGAGGGGAGGAGAGGGAGGGGTCGGGGGAGGGAGAGGGGGGGAATCTTTTTTTTTTTTTTTTGTAGTTAAGGTAGGGGGTAATTAAGAGGGAAATGTAAGGAGGGGGAAAGAAAAATAAAATAAACAGGTCTATGGACTTAGAATATAGAAAGGTAGAAGCTTGTATGTAACATGAAGATAATGTGATGTAATATGTAAAGGCTATGCCGTATCTTTTTATTTTACGCTTAAGTTGTATATCTCTGTAGTCCTGTAAAGAAATAAAGAATTAAAAAAAAAAAAAAAACCTTGGATTGAGAGTGACTTGGTCTGAGAGTATTTTGCAAGACAAGCAAAATATTTTTTTATAACTTTTGACTTGATAAACAAGCAATGTCTTGATATACAGTACAGTACAGAAAAGTCAGATCGTGTGTACGGGGCTTTAGGGGAAACCCCACGCCATTTATTAAAAAAAAATTGGCGTGAACTTAAAATCCATACCAGACCCAAAGGGCCACTGCGATGAATGCCTCCGGCCTGAAAAAAAAAGAGCTTCACACCCTGTCGCTTGCCTCCTGGCGTCTGATATGTCTGGTTCCCACCTACGTTAACCATTTGACCACTGGGCACTTAAACCCCCTTAATAACCAGACCAATTTTCATCTTTCAGTGCTCTCACATTTTGAATGACAATTACTCAGTCATACAACACTGTACCTATATGACATTTTTGTCCTTTGTTTCACACAAATAGAGCTCTCTTTTGGTGGTATTTAATCACCGTCGGGTTTTTTATTTTTTGCGCTAAAAAGAAAAAAGACTGAAAATTATGTAAAAAAAAAGGATTTTTTCTTAGTTTCTGTTATAAAATTTAGCAAATTAGTAATTTTTCTTCTTTTGGACAAAATTTATACTGCTACATATCTTTGGTAAAAATAAGTACAAATTGGTGTATATTATTTGGTCTTTGTGGAAGTTATAGAGTCCACAAGCTACGGTGCCAATATCTGAAAATTGATTACACCTGAAGTACTGACGGCCTATCTCATTTCTTGAGACCCTAACATGCCAGAAAAGTACAAATACCCCCCAAAAGACCCCTTTTTGGATAGAAGACATTCCAAGGTATTTAGAAAGAGGCATGGTGAGGTTTTTGAAGTTGTCATTCTTTCCCTCAATTCTTTGCAAAATCAAGATTTTTTTTTCTTTTTTTTTTTCACAAAATTGTCATATTAGCAGGTTATTTCTCACACACAGCATATGCATACCACAAATTACACCCCAAAGCACATTCTACTATTACTCCCGAGTACGGCAATACTACATGTGTGAGACTTTTACACACCGTGGCCACATACAGAGGCCCAACATGCAGGGAGCACCTTCAGGCGTACTGAAGCACCAAGGCCAATTCTGACATTTCTCTCCTACATGTAAAAATCATCATTTATTTGGTAGAAAATTACATAGAACCCCAAAACATTATATATGTTTTTTTTAGCAAAGACCCTAGAGAATACAATGGCGGTCATTGCAACTTTTTATCTTGCACAGTACTTGTGCAGCAATTTTTCGAATGGTTTTTTTTTGGAAAAAAAATGTTTTGTGCTTTACAAAAAACAAAAGAGTAAAGTTATCCCAATGTTTTTGCATAATGTGAAAGATGAAGTTACGCCGAGTAAATAGATACCCAACATGTCACCCTTCAAAATTGCACGCGCTCGTGGAATGGCGCCAAACTTCGCTACTATAAAAATTCTCATAGGCGACGCTTTAATTTTTTTTACTGGTTACATGTTTTGAGTTACAGAGGAGGGCCAACATGATTGCTCTCGCTCTAACGTTCGCAGCGATACCTCACATGTGTGGTTTGAACATCGTTTTCATATGTGGGTGGGACTTACGTATCTGTTCGCTTGTGCATGCGAGCACACGGGGATAGGGGCGCTTTAAATATATATATATATTTTTTATTGTTCATTTTACTTTATTCATCTGGAGGGATGGAGAAATAATTCCCTAGGGAGATACTATTACATGTTATATTAGAAAACTTTTTTCGGAAGGTTTTTTCTTCTATGTATATGCTTATATGTCTCCTTTCATGGAAAATGTCTATACATCATAGCTTCTCCCCACTCTATTATATAGTGCATTTAAGTGACCAACAGTATATAAATATTAGGCGCTCACCCGTATAAACCATATACTTTACCATATAGCACATTAAAGTAACTAACAACACATAAATACTGGGTTTCTGTTCGTGTAAAGTATACGGTTTTGGTGTCTCCTTTTATTTATTCTCTACTTTTCATTTCCCCTTGAAACCAATATGCATCTTTGGCATCAGATGCATTTATGCACTTCTCCCATATTGATGTAATAATGGTCCGTGCCTTTACAACCATCAGGATATCCATATGGTTTGCATGCTAATCTTGAATGTGTCTGTATATATACAATTTCCTTTTTCTTTGCTCTGTATCACTCCATTTGTCAGCTATGTACTGTTAAGTAATATGTAACCTGCAAAAAATTTCCTTTGCTGCATGTAATATTATGTGTTTTCTATATGTTTATGTGTTTTCTATATGTATACATACATGGATTTACATGCAACTACTGTTTTTTGCTAATTGTATAATTTATATTCTCTCTTCCCTTCCTCTGTCCAAATTCTACTTCCAGGTTATATCCCCCATTGTGAAGCGTCTGGATGAAGGAGCTCCAATCCTCAATTTTCATTGTATTCCCTGTATTTAGATCGTATGAGGGGAGACACCTAGTAGGCCGCCCGGCACGCCCAGCCGCCCCGCCCATCTCCCAATGGACGCGACGGCGAACTAGGATCTCTCGGCGTCATTTGACGCCGGGACTCCATATTGCTTCACCCGGCGAGCATGCGCTGTTCGCCGGTGAAGCATAGCGTGCCGGCGGGAATTGTGGGCGTGCCCGAGCCACGTCATGCCACCACTCATTGGCGCGCGGGACTCGGCTACGCGCGCAACACTCGGGGGGCCGGACCTGGAGAGCCTCACTTGTTCCTATGCCTTCCAGCAATCAGCTGTACTCGAGACAGCTGGTTGCAGGGCTGGAACACATATTTAAAAACACGCTAGTCGCCCCACTCAGAATCTGCAACAGGCAGTCTGAGGAGGAGGCGAACAGCGTGATACTATTAGAAGGTAATTCATTCCTTTTTAACTTGTTTATTCCTTTATTCCTTATGAAATATACCCTTACTCTACCATACCAATGCAAATATGCTGCTACTTGCAAATCCCTATATTGGATATCCCTGTCACCGGTTTAATAACCATAGACTACTATTTGGATAGAGTTTTCCTATATTTTAGGAACACAATACCACACAAGCCTATTACTCCTTCCCTCTGTGTTTCCTTCTGTCCACCAATATATGAATTAACCAAGATGTACACTGCTACTCAATGTTTGAGACATGTATCTAGACACAAAATAAATATATACATTTTTGGGGTGAATTAGTACTTCACCATCTACTATCCTAAATGTCTTTTTTGACCATCTCTCTTCAGAGTCATCGGTCGACACTGTCTAATTTGGAGACACTAAAATCAATGGTACAACAAGTTAAGATTCACCAACAGGTATAGATCAGAGACACTATATGCATTATTCATGCTACAAAAAAGGAATTGTTTACTAAATATACATATACATGTTCCATTCTATAGGGCTCTCCTATTTTTGTCCGACCTCAGTGTGTCCTACAGGCACCCCCCTAGCGATCGCTCTTTCTGGGATAGACACACTATGTCCATTTATTGGAGCAACTATTGAGCTCCAATTGGCCGATGGGCATCTACATATATCTGGTATCCAACTGACCTCTTTTGAGGTTACAAGGTGAAGAAGCTCCTCCTTCCAGCCGCTATTTTTAATCCTACTGGAATGTCGCTTCATTTGGTGTGCTCCCCATGTGAGTCCTTTTGCTTTATGTTTATCTTTACCCATATGATTTTTTGATTCAGTAGATGTAATCAGTAGCATGAAGATTTGCATTTTTGACATAACACCTGATTGTGACATTTTCTATATATATAATAGGAATGTTGTTGTAAACTCACCTCTGAGGAAGGAGGAAACCATTATCTCCGAAACGCGTCAGTGTGAGAAAAACGATATAAAATGCATTCATATTTTGTATTGCATTACCAAGTTCTGTTGAAAAATTTTTCAGGTGTTTTATACTGTTATATATGCAAAATCCTCTGCTTTTTATGTACTATATCTTTTGAAATAAACGCTTTTTTCAACTTACACCAATTTTTATTTAATCTGGGGTTCAAACTCTTACGCCTTTAAAGTCCAACCCATAGGGGACCCCCCTTTTTCGTACTTTATTTATTTTAGTTTGACACTTTTTTCCCAAAAATATTTTTTTTTGATCACTTTTATTCCTATTACAAGGAATGTAAACATCCCTTGTAATAGGAATATGGCATGACAGGTCCTCTTTACAGTGAGATATGGGGTCAATAAGATCCCACATCTCACCTCTAGGCTGGAAAGCCTGAAATAAAAAAAAAAAAAAAAACGATCCTGGCTTCGATCGTAGCGGTGAGTTGGAAGAAGCACCGGAGGGCGGCAGGAGGGGGGATGTCCCCTCTCGCCTCCCGTAAGAATGATCAAGAAGTGAAACAGCCATTATGATCAATCTTATGGTGTAGGGAAACACACGTGACTTTTTCAAAGGGTCAAAAAGTCACGTGTGTTGTGACGCAACGCGTCAGAGAAGGAGCCAGGTGTCGCCATTTTACTTCCGGTCACGGCCGAGACCGGAAGCACCGCCAACTTCATCGCTGTTCGTTTTTAACTGAATTGTAAGTTTGCTATTTTTCATTAAAATAATATTTTAAGCATACTAAACATTGGATCCCCATTTTATCTCTTCCTCATAATCGCATAATTCAATATTTGGGAAACGGGAGCGGTATCCATATCCGCAGTGTCCACAGAGAGACTGGCTGCTGTCAGCATCCCCCACAGGCGCAACTAGGCCTGTAGGGGCCACTCCTAGAGGTGAGAAATAGTGGGGAGCACCCTGAATGAATCACAGTAGGAGCATGGATTGATGCATGAAGGAGCACTTGCCAAACAGCACTGAAATACTGTTTAATTATCACAGGTTTCATCATATGTTTGACTAATCAGAACTGCTACCGTGGACTTATTATTTATTCCAGCTGAGGATTAATTTATTTAGGACTGTTTGAATCACGGTTTAACAACCATCACCAGTTTTGCACTTTATTCACAAGAAATATCTATTTATATTAATGTGTGTATTTTGGCATTTATTGAAGATTATCATGTGCAATTTTTTATCGTATCATAATTAATTAAATTTTTATTGACACATTTTGGATACTACACTGGATACACATTGGAATTTTTACTTTAGTGTTTTTTTAGATTATCATATCATTTTATTTGAATCAAATACTTATTGGATGTCTTTGGATGTTTTTGGATGAAATTATTTATTCATTCTTGAAGAATAGTTCACGGCAATTATGCACATAGGTTTGCACTTTATCATGTTTTTGCACATTGAATTATTAATTCATTGAATTATTAATTTTATTTATATTTATTTACTACTTTTAGTATTGTTTTTAGTCCATCAGACTGATTAATTTATAGAGGAGTAGCGCCACATACTACTTTATATCATTGGCGTCATGACATGACATTGTCAGATAAGGATCCCAGGGATTGGCTGAGGTCAGATAAAAATTCATAACCCAAAGGTTGATCCTCCCACTCTATTTCTGGAAGCTTCTTCCAGAGCCAGGCAAGTCCAACCAATCACCAAGCTTAGAGAAGCCTGGCCAGACCTCGAGGATTGACTACTGCTCCAGCTGAGTACAGCAGGACCAAAAACGAAATTTAATCTAACTGGGGTGGGGCACTACATAAAAAATAAACAGAAATCTAAATGGGATGGTAGGAACGCCTGATAATTGGCAAAGCAGGTGTGAGAACTCAGATGTAGATGGTATATCAGTTTATCAGAACGGACCTGTTCTTTAAAAGGGGTTATTTCTAAGAAACTTTTTGAAGTGCTGTCCTGATATCTTGGTTCTTCAAACTATATATAATAGGGTTAAATAAAGGAGTAAACACAGTGTGCAGTAAAGATGCAATCTTATTGATAATCAAAGAGTTTCCTTTAGAGGGTATCGTGTATTTAGCTATCAGTGTCCCGTAAAATGTCCCCACCACAAAAAGGTGAGAACTGCAGGTTGAAAAAGCCTTTTGTTTGCCTGTTATGGTCAGTATGCTGAAAATAGTATGGAAGATGCAGATGTAAGTCACCATGATAAAACCACATGGAAAGATAAATGTCGGTATGGAAGAGACAAGAGCTTCAAGTTCAACCAAAGATGTGTCTGAACAAGAGAGCTTCTGAAGAGGGGAGAGGTCGCAGTAGAAATGGTCAATGACATTATCAGCACAATAGTCAAAATTTGTTAGAGGCAAAACGCCTATAAGATTCAATGTAAAACCCAACAGCCATGGCCAAGCCGAAAGATTGACACAAAACATCATGTTCATGATACTGGAATATCTCAAAGGGTTACAGATGGCCAAGTACCGATCATATGACATGACTGCGAGGAGGAGACATTCTGTAATGGTTGTACCACAGAAAAAATAAAATTGTGTGATGCAGCCACAGTACGTAATTATTTTCTCCCCAAGAAGAAGACTGGCAAGCATGTTTGGAAGAATGTTGGTTGATATCAACAGGTCTGAAAAAGAGAGATGACTTAGGAGATAGTACATGGGTGTCTGAAGGGCTGGGGTGATGGATACTAATACAATAATCAGAAGATTTCCTGTGATAGTGAATAGAAAGATGATTAGGAAGGCTATAAACAATACAACATTTATATTGTCAAGGTTTCCAAATCCTAGAAGAACAAATTCTGAGACTTTTGTATAATTCTTTCCACACATATTGTTGACAGAATTAATAAATCTGCAGTATTAAAAAAAAAACACAAAAATAGCACTTTATTGATTATATACACAGGAATTGTCTGTTTAGGTTAATATTTTGAGTATTACTACCATTTTACTTTACTTTGTACTTACCTGTGGATTTTTTTGTTCTTTGATGTTTTTGGCACAAAAATAGCACCTAATTGATTGTATACACGTGAATTGTTTGTTTAAAGTGCAGTAAAAATGATATTTAATCATATACTGTATGCAGTGGCGACGGGTGTTTTTTTTGGGGGGGGTGACAAACAAACCCCCCCCCCCAAAGTGGCCAGCGGCACCTCCCCCCTGCGGTTTGTCAGTCGGTCCGGCACTTACCCCATTTAGGCGGGTGGTGGGCAGCGTGCAGCGGCTCCGTGTCCTCGCCTCCATCAGCAGCTTCCAGCGTGCAGCTCCTCCCCTCCTCTTAGGGGTCTGTGACGGATCCTTTTCCTCACTCCACTGAGTGCTTCCGTCAGTAATACTGCTTCCTCCAATCTGACCATCAGAGAGAGATATTCTTATAGCTGCATTGAATACAAGTCTAGCCGAAAATAGCTTGTAGAATCTTGAACTGATTTATTGGGCAGAATACAGCCTTTTTATACACATTTAACTTTAAATTTAAGGGGTTGATAATGAGGTAGGGCTGCTCATGGATACTCCCCCCTCCCCTATACAACCTAAAAGACAATCACATAATTAACATGTTAATTAACCCAGCACTTGAGGCAGCCTAGGTGACCAGACAGTCCGTCTCCAGATCAGCTCTTTCAAGGTTTGTGTATTGTTCAAAATTAACATCCAAGAAAACAGTCTCTCAAAAATGTAACAAAAAGAGATTAATATAGCAATGTGGACAGAAAAAGGTCCTTGCAGCCAGTGCCCATGACAGCGTCCAATAGGATCGTCTGTCCTTTCAGCCAATCAGGTGACGGGTATCAAAACCCGTTCCTGATTGTCCAAGAGGAGAATATTTATTCTCTGTTGTAACACACCTGGGTGGGCTCCGATCGCATTCTCTGCGCCCCGAGCCCACCCTATTTTGAAGCCTATTAGAGCCTCTGGCTCTAATAAGGTGCTTCAAAAAAACACCCACCCCACATTGTAATTCATGCGTCCAGCGTCCTGAAAGGGGCCAGATGCATGGATAGGGGGAGGCGGCGCGATGGATGGGGGTGGCGGCGCCCATGCGCCCTTATTGGATGGGCCACCCCTGACTGTATGAATGAATACAGAGCCACATTAGTGTGTGTCCTATATCTGTAGGCAGGTTGTAATATGTCTACCTTAGTAAGCTAGAGCAGTGTTTCTCAACCTTTTTTTAAGTCAAGGCAAAATGATGCACTGCCTCGAGGCACCCCATTCTAAAATGTAAAAAATAAAACTAATAGTTTTACATAATGCAGTGGCATTGACACACATAGGACACCCAACATTGGAGGTAATTTATTATTCCAAAGCAAATACACCTTTGCATACGGTTTCTCTCCAACAGCCCAGCGCTGACAGAGTGCTTATCAACTGATGATGTCATTGGTTATTAGGACAATGGCAGCCACAAGGTTGTAATGATGCACAATGAAAACCTGTGGCTTTGGATAACTACAAGGCAGGCTTGACCCACCCACTGACTTGTAAACAGTTCTGGATGATTTCTAGGCATTTTTCCAAGGAACCCCTGAAGAAACCTAAGGGCACCCTAGTTGGAAAAGCCTGAGTTAGAGGCTGGCCCAGGCTGAGGCTGAGGATTAAGTGCTGTGTGCTCAGTTCCTGGGCTTTTTGGTCCCAGCCAGCCCACCTGTGGTATAATAGGGGTAAGGCTGAGGTCCAGGGCTCTTGGCTCGGTTTGCGGTCTTGGCCTGCACTGTGAAGGAGGACTACTGGGTCTTGTAGTCTGTTAGAGGCACCAAAGGTTTCAGGAGGACATCCAAGCATGGGAAGTGCCACAATGGACTACTACCTTGCAGAGGTATGCCTGGGAAATCACACAGCTCTAGTTAGGATTAGGGTTTAGACTCTGTTCATGTTGTATTGTAATGTTAAAATCTCTTCAGTAAAGTTGCATCAATTGTTCTGAGCCTGGTCTAAAGTTATTAACCACTTCCCGACCGGCGCACATAGATGTACGTCGGCAGAATGGCATGGACAGGCAAATGGGTGTACAGATGTCCCTTTAAATCGCGTGCGCGCGTCGGTCGAGACCTCCGTGAGTCTGATCGTCGCGGGGATACCCGCGATCGTTTCACGGGGAGGCAGAACGGGGAGATGCTAAAGTAAACAAGAATCTCCCCATTCTGCCTAGCAACAGTGTCACTGATCTCTGCTCCCTGTGATTGGAGCAGAGATCAGTGATGTGTAAAATACAGCCACGCCTCCCACCTAGTGTCATTTACACAGGAATCAGTGCATTTGTATAGCACTGATTGCTGTAAAAATGACAATGGTCCCAAAAATGTGTCAAAAATGTCTGATGTGTCCGCCATAATGTCGCAGTCACAATAAAAATCGCCGCCATTACTAGTAAAAAAAAAAATTATTAATAAAAATGCCATAAAACTATCCCCTATTTTGTAAACGCTATAACTTTTGCGCAAACCAATCAGTAATCGGTTATTGCAATTTTTTTACCAAAAATATGTAGAAGAATACGTATCGGCCTAAACTGAGGGAAAAAATTGTTTTTTAATACATTTTTGGGGGATAGTTATTTCAAAATTGTCGCTCTTTGTCGCTGTTTTTTTGTTTGTAGCACAAAAAATAAAAACCGCAGGGGTGATCAAATACCACCAAAAGAAAGCTCTATTTGTGGCAAAAAAAGGACATAAATTTTGTTTTGGAGCCACGTCGCACGACCGTGCAATTGTCAGTTAAAGCGACGCAGTGCCGAATCGCAAAAAGTGGTCTGGTCTTTGGCCAGCAAAATGGTCCGGTCTGAAAGTGGTTAAAGAGGTACATATTGGTTCTGGCGTATCTAAAGAACCAGGGTCTGTAAAGCACAAAGGGTCATTAGGTAACACCGCTACAGAAGGGTTAATGCAGCAAAACAACCCAAGAGGAGTGTAGTTGCTAAGACTAACCATGCACTAGTTCAAGACACTAAGCAACCAGTCTTGAAGCGTGGTACCTGGTAGGGTGACGGATCCTCTGGTAGCAAGGAGGTTGATGTACTCACTCCCTCCCTAGCGGTCAGACTCCAGCAACAACCAGAACTGAACCTGTATTACAGAGATCTATGTCCTGTTCACGAGGTAGGGAAGTAAGGAGTTAATAAGGAGTTAATAAGTGCATGCATGAGGTCTGTGCTAGGTGCACGGCGGGAACCCATTCTGTTACTGGGAGTGACGTAACAGAGGTATGCTGGACTGATGGCAAGGACACGTGCTCAGCATGTTCCTCCTTATGCAACATAACCATGTCAGCTGCGGAAGATTTACCCCCCTTCACGACAGGGCCATTTTTTTGCTTTTTGGCACTGCGTTATTTTAACTGACAATTGCACGGTCAATAACGCTGTACACAAGTGAAAATTATATCATTCTTTTCACACAAATAAAACTTACTTTTGGTGGTATTTGATCGCCACTGGGTTAAAAAAAAAAAAAAAATGGGGGTGAATATCATGTTTTTTTTTTGTTTTATTCGTGAAAGTGTTTTTTTTTTTTAAAATGCAATTAAAAAATTGCTGCGTAAATACCGTGTGACATAAAAAATTGCAAGGACCGCCATTTTATTTACTAGGGTCTCTGCTAAAAAAAATAATATATATACAATGTTTGGGGGTTGAAGTAATTTTCTAGCACAAAACCCACAGATTTTTAAATGGGGGAGAGGAATGTCATAATTGGCCCGGTTGGCAATGTTGTAAAATAGTCTAAATATCATACCAGATTGATGAATACAGCCCAGTATGGCCAGGCACTCACTTGTTGGTGACAAAATAATTTGAAATGTCTTCCTACAATCTGTAAAGTGAGATAATAGCTATTAAAACTCATAAAACCCACATATAACACTGATGTGATCACATAAAGCCAGACTCTTCTCGGGCTATATGCCAATAGAGCATTGTTTGATCTTCCTCTTATATATTTTCTACAATTCATATTTCAGTTTCTAGAGATTGTAGACAAGGTCCCTCTGTGGTAGGCTTTGTTTATTACCTAATTAAATTAAAATTAAGTATACAAGGAATTAAAAAGCAATTATACTAGTTATGAGAAAGTAAATATACATCAAATATTAAAGTCTATCTAAACCTCAAACTAAAAATATTAATATACTGCATTTTTGGAAAAATAAACAGATATCTTCTATATGTGCTAAAAAGATGTACACTACTGTGCAATGGTTTAAGACAGGTGTGAAAAAAGTGCTGCAAATTAGGAATGCTTTCAGAAATTAAATGTTAATAGTTTATTTTATCGATTAAAAAAAATGGAAAGTGAACAGTAGAGAAATACAAATCAAATCAATATTTGGAGTGACCACCCTTTGCCTTCAAAACAGCATCAATTCATCAATTCTTTCAGGTAGATTTGCACACAGTTTTTGAAGGAACTCTGCAGGTAGGTTGTTCCAAACATCTTGGAGAACTAACATCAGATCTTCTGTGGATATAGGCTGCCTGAAATCCTGCTGTCTCTTCATGTAATCTCAGACAGACCCGTTGATGGGATCAGGGCTCTGTGGAGGCCAAACCATTACTTCCAGGACTCCTTGTCCTCATTTACACTGAAGATAGTTCTTAATGACATTGGCTGTATGTTTTGGATCGTTGTCCTGCTACAGAATACATTTGGGGCCAATCACACCTCTCCCTGATGGTATGGCATGATAGATAAGTATCTGCCTGTATATCTGAGCATTGAGGACACCATTGATTCTGACCAAATCTCCAACTCCATTTGCAGGAATGCAGCCCCAAACTTACAAGGAACCTCCACCATGCTTCACAGTTGTCTGCAGACACTCATTATTGTTCAGCTCTCCAGCCCTTCGCTAACAAACTGCCTCCTGCTACAGCCAACTATTTCACATTTTGACTCATCGGTCCAGAGCACCCGCTGATGGGGGAAATCACTCAGCACAGTGGGAGACACAGGTACTTGACACTTCTGGAACTGTCAAATACTGAACACTTTGGTGATGACTGTACTGCTGGAAGACAGTGGAGATTATACTATCTGCCTACTGAAGAGTACAGGAGGTATCCAGTGTCTTCTGTGGAATTTTTGCTTTAACTACATTGGGACTAGCAGATTATTACCTGTTATGGACACAAACAGATTCCACATTTCAGCAACTGCATCAACCTATACTGATTTCATAATCATGTTTCCACTACTTACAGTATGGTACCAATGTGAGGCATACAATGCTATATTTTGTATAAGAATTTTTTGAAATTCTGTATAAAAGTGTATTTCATTTTGTGTGCTTTGCTTATGTTTTGCACACACAAAGCACTAATAATGTAAAAAAATTTGAAAGTAATGAGTGTCCCAAAAATGTGGTATCCCCGTACTCAGGAGAAGCAACAGAATGTTGGGGTGTATTTCCACATATGCCCATGACATGTTTGAGCAATATATCATTTAGTGACAACTTTTTGTAAAAAAAATATATATATATTATTTTTTTTTTCATTATTCAATCTCTTGGGACAAAAAAAAAAAATATTTAATGGGCTCAACATTGCTCTCAGCAAATAGCTTGGGGTGTCTACTTTCCAAAATGGGGTCATTTGGGGGGGGTTTGAACTGTCCTGGCATTTTATGCACAACATTTAGAAGCCTATGTCACACGTCACCCACTCTTCTAACCACTTGTAGACAAAGCCCTTTCTGACACTTTTTGTTTACATGAAAACATATTTTTTTTTTGCAAGAAAATTACGTTGAACCCCCAAACACTATATATATTGTTAAAGCAAAGGCCCTACAGATTAAAATGGTGGGTGTTGCATTTTTTTTTTCCACACAGTATTTGCGCAGCGATTTTTCAAACGCATTTTTTTGTGGAAAAAATACACTTTTTTTTATTTTAATGCACTAAAACACACTATATTGCTCAAATTTTTGATGAAATAAAAAAATATGATCTTAGGCCGAGTACATGGATACCAAACACGACATGCTTTAAAATTGCGCACAAACACGCAGTGGCGACAAACTACATACATTTTTAAAAGCCTTTAAAAGCCTTTACATGATACCACATTAGATTCACGGAGGAGGTCTACTGCTAAAATTACTGCCCTCGATCTGACCTTCGCGGTGATACCTCACATGCATGGTGCAATTGCTGTTTACATATGACGCCAGACCAACGCTTGTGTACGCCTTTGCGCAAGAGAAGGGGGGGCAGGGGTGCTTTTTTTTTTTTTTTTTTTGGTTTTTTTTTTTTTTTTTTTTTTTTTTTTTATTTATTTAGCTTTTTTTATTTTATTTTAAACTGTTCCTTCCATTTTTTTTCTTTGTTATGATTTTTTATTGTTATCTCAGGGAATGTAAATATCCCCTATGATAGCAATAGGCAGTGACAGGTACTCTTTTTTTGAAAAAATTGGGGTCTATTAGACCCTAGATCTTTCCTCTGCCCTCAAAGCATCTGACCACACCTAGATCGGTTTATATCCGGGAGGGGGGACATTCCCTCCCACTGCTTGTAAAAGCAGTCTAGAGGCTAATTACCCGCTAGAATTGCTTTTACATGAAAGCCGATCACTGGCTGAAAAGAATGTTTCCAAGATGATACCTAAACCTGCATCAGTTATTAATTTGGAACTATTGATCAATATGAGGATAGGAGTTGCCTATCTATAACATTTCCAAGACAATTTAAAGTGGTTTTAACCCCAAAACCAAAAATGTAATATACTGTATTACAGCTTACCAATCCTTAAATGTGGTGGTTGCATTACATTTATTTAAAAACTTTATTTTTTTAACCTGCTGATTTGTCCAATAACACACTTCCTGTCTTAACCACTTCAATACCGCCCACTGTCATATGACGCCCACAAGGTGGATCTCCCATCCTGGGTGGGCGTCATATGACGTCCTCGGATACCCGGCCGCCTGGGGGGGGCGCGCGCGCGCCCGCGACATCGCTCGGGACCCGGTGCGAGTGCCCCGGCGGCCACGATGTCCGCCGGGCACCCGCGATTGCCCGTTAAAACAACGGGACCGTGCGGGACCGTGGAGCTGTGTGTGTAAACACACAGCTCCACGTCCTGTCAGCGGAGAGGAGACTGATCATGTGATCCCAGTACGGAGGAACACATGATCGGTCTTCTCCCCTTGAGTCCCCTCCCCCCACAGTTAGAATCACTTCTATAGGGAACACATTAACCCCTACAGCGCCCCCTAGTGTTAACCCCTTCCCTGCCAGTCACATTTACACAGTAATCAATGCAATTTTATAGCAACGATCGCTGTGTAAATGTGAATGGTTCCAAAAATGTGTCAAAAGTGTCCGAAGTGTCCGCCGCAATGTTGCAGTCACGAAAAAAAAAAAATCGCAGATTGCCGCCATTACTAGTAAAAAAAAAAAAAAAAATTCAATAAATCTATCCCCTATTTTGTAGACGCTATAACTTTTGCGCAAACCGATCAATATACGCTTATTGCAATTTTTTTTACCAAAAATATGTAGAAGAATACGTATCGGCCTAAACTGAGGAAAAAAATATATTTTTTTTAAAAAAATGGGATATTTATTATAGCAAAAAGTAAAAAAGAATGTGTTTTTTTTTCAAAATTGTCGCTTTTCTTTTGTTTATAGCGCAAAAAATAAAAACCGCAGAGGTGATCAAATACCACCAAAAGAAAGATCTATTTGTGGGAAAAAAAGGATGTCAATTTTGTTTGGGTGTAACGTCGCACGACCGCGCAATTGTTAGTTAAATCGACGCAGCGCCGAATCGCAAAAAGTGCTCTGGTAAGGAAGGGTGAAAAATGGCCCGGTGCTGAAGCGGTTAAGGTGTCTTCACGCTGTATGGAGGAGCAATGAGGACACCCTTGGACAGCAGCATTGTCAATTTGGGCAGGGGAGTGTTGGGTGTACTAGCAAATTTATATGGACTTGACTAACAAATTGAAGGATAAAGTCACCTTTTAAGAAAAAATAATAAATGCACATATTTTTGCAGAAAAAAAAGTGCATTTATTATTTTTTACTGCAGGAGCCTGGCAAGCATTGCACCTGTCATCAGTGAATCAGGAGTACAATGTCAGGCTTCGGCAGGCAAGCCCTGCAGGTTTTAGACAGTCAAGAATGAAGGACTCACCGCTCCAGGTGAATAAATTAGTGCCTGATAGGAATGTTAAACCAAGTGCTAGCCCCGGTCCGCCTCTGTGGGTAAGTAGATAAAGGAAGAAATGGCTGCACATTGATTGAAATCCAAAAATGTTGTTTATTGATCACCAAGATGACATCAAAAGACACCAACACACAAGTTTTGTAGACCTGTTTCACACAATACAGTTGTGCTTAATTAATGTTTCTATTTATTGTTTAACTATATACTCACCTCCTCATGTAGTCCCCCTGTGGGAACACTAATGCCGCGTACACACGACCGGACTTTCCGGCAGAAAAGGTCAGACGGAATCATTTCATCAGATATTGCGATCGTGTGTGGGCTTCAGCTGACTTTTTTTTTCAAAAAGTCTGATGGACCTAGAAATAGAACATGTGTTAAATCTTTCCAACTGAATCAATTCCTATCGGGATAACCATTCGTCTGTATGCTAGTCCGATGGACCAAATACGACACAAGGGCAGCGATTGGCTACTGGCTATTGAACTTCCTTTTCTAGTCCCATCGTACGTCATTGCGTTCTAAACGAACGGACTTTGGTGTGATCGTGTGTAGGCAAGTCCGTTTCAGCGGAACTCCGTCGGAACCCCGTCGGAATGACCGTTGGAGTTTATTCTGACGGAAAGTCTGGTCGTGTGTATGCGGCATTAGTTATTTTCACATTTTCATATCTTCACTTACCAACTTATTATTTACCAACATTTCCTACAGGAAATTCTAATGCAACATACATCAAGTTACAGTATGTAGTGACACGGGACAGCACTTTGAGAGGTGCTATGTATTTTATTACTGCACACAGTGTCACGGCTCATCTCTAAAGCCCCATACACACGGTCGGACAATCCGCGGACCAGGTCCGTCGGATCATGTCCGTCGTACTTTGTCCGATGTTGGTTTTGCGTACACACGGTCGGACAAAGTTGTCGGAAAATCCGATCATTCTGAACGTGGTGACGTTTGTTGCCTACGACGGGACTACGTAGAGGCTAGTAGCCAATAGCTTTGGTCTTGTAATGTGATCTGAGCATGCGTAGCACTTTGTCCGGTCGGACAACCGTACACACGATCGGATTTGGTGTGATCGGACCGTGTTGATGGCAAATCTTTCCAGCAGGAGATAAGACTTTGTCCGTCGGTCAAACCGACGAACACTGTCCGATGGTGCATACACACGGTCTGATTTTTCAACAACCTTGTCCGATCGGACAGAATCCATGAAAAAGTCCGACCGTGTGTATGGGGCTTAAGACAGGTGAAATGCCTTAAAGTGTTTGTAAAGGCAGAAGGTTTTCTTTGCAGCTCCCCCACCGCAGCCCCCCTAAATACATACCTGAGCAGCGATGTGCACGAGAGCCAAGGCTCTCCTGGGTCTCTCATTCCTGATTGTCTCAGATACAGCAGCAGGTGCCATTGGTTCCCACCTTATCAAATTTGCAAACTACAGCATGGTATGTCCAAGCACACTTATGTTGGTAAGATATTAATTTTAAATACCGTCTTCCTTTCTGTAAATAGAAAAATAATAACAATAAGAAAGGACATAAAGCACTCGTATAAAAATGTGCTCATCTAAAACCATCTTCTCAATTTATATGCATCCGGGCATCATTTGACCTTCATTATATATATTTTTTTAAATTCAGATTCAAGTATTCCTTCTCTGAGCTGCCCACTCAGCTGTCGGCTAATTGCCAGCTCCTATCTCTCCACAGCTACTCACCTGTTGATGATATCCTGCTAGTCAGTCCTGCCTACTTAAGCCGTCCAGCCCAGAGAATCTTTGCCTTCGGCTTGGTCAACATCACAGAGACTATCTCCTGTGTTCCTGTTTAAATGATTGCTTCGGCTGACATCCCTTCTGGCTCCAGATCCTGCTTGCTGTTCCACTACACTGATCCCTGACTTTCTGGCTTGGCTGACTATCCGTTCCGGTTACCGAACTTTGGCTATGTTTTGACTACGTTTGTTCTATTTACTTTTATTATTAAACAAGTGTGATTTAACTGTACTTCTGTCTCGGTCTGATTTCATGATCTCTGACAAGCTTCAACTCTATCCTGATTTCCTGATCCTGCCCTGGATTTCCCTCTGATACCTGGTTGTCACCTCAGCTCATTTAAGGACCTTGTTCCTACTGATCATGCGTGTATGACCCTGGCTTTGGCTGCTGACCACGCCATTTTCTCCAGTCCTACTGACCACTTGTATATGACCTTGGCTTGGCTCTAGACCCTGACTCCCTCATCTGCATCCTATTTCTCACCTGTGTAGGACCTGGGCTGGGCCCTTGACCTTAATGCCACTACCGCCTAGTCTTCCCCTGCTGGTCCTATCCTGCATCATCTCATCCTACCAGGGGTGACAACATTATGCCAGCTGCTGGGCTTGAAATGCTCCTCTACAGTGTCTCTCTATGATCCCTCTAAGGCTCCCATCGCCTGTCTAGAAAGCTACCCTGCTGATCACCTCCAAGAGCAGCCACCAGCAAACTGGACTTTTGG
Organism: Lithobates sylvaticus; assembly: GCA_028564925.1. Taxonomy (NCBI): domain Eukaryota; kingdom Metazoa; phylum Chordata; class Amphibia; order Anura; family Ranidae; genus Lithobates; species Lithobates sylvaticus. Next base: position 169,639,664 of record CM053037.1, on the reverse strand, counting down.
CACCTGTGCCCCTTTGTACCTTCCACTCCCTGTCACCTTCTCCAGGGGTTTTCGGACCAGAGCCACAAGGGAAGCTCTCTCGTCACTTCAGCCTCTAACCCAGGGGTCTCAAACTGGCGGCCATCCAGCTGTTGCGAAATTACAAGTCCTATCATGTCTCTGCCTGTGGGAGTCATGCTTGTAACTATCAGCCTTGCAATGCCTCATTGGACTTGTAGTTTCACAACAGCTGGAGGGCCGCCAGTTTGAGACCCCTGCTCTAACCACTAACGTGACATGCTGGCTTTTCTGATGAGGGCCCACAGCTGTAGGTTATATTTTTGTGACTCTCCTTCTCTAACCAAAACTCAATACAGCCCCATCTGAGCAGATAGGGGTAGTGGGAGAGTCATTTACCCGACGTATTCTTTTATGTATAAAAGATTCAGCTTCAGCTATAGAACTTTGTAAACGACCAGCTTTTGTTTTCTAACAAAGATTATCCTGTTGAATGCTTCAAGGCCTCTTTCATATGGGGGTGCTTTTAATACAGATATGTTTTTCTTTTTGCATGCGACCTTTGATTAGTGTACCCACTGGCATAATCATAGTTCTTATTGTGATCAAATAATTCTATCAAATACTCGTATGACTTTTCTATCACACCACACTTATGTAAGTTTTCCTAAACTCTATTGTTGACTTATTCTATCCATTTGATACACATATAGCACATCTTTTCCCTGTACAGTGTTAATAATTCATTATTTTTGCACCTAATTGATCTATTCCTTGTAATGAGATACTTTTAGTAAACATTTTAATTTCTCAGTGGACTGACTGCAAATCTTCTGGGAACTACCTGATTATCTGTAGAAAACCACTAATATATATAAACAGGTATTGGTACAAACTGTAAGAAAGTCTTAGACAATGCTGTTATTAACACTGCTATACCCTTATACACACCCTCTGTTAATTGACCATATCTCTAGCTTATGTTTATTATATGGAAATGTAAGTCTCCATTCTTGAAACAATTTTAAAACAGGTCACACTCTTTGGTAAGTGAACTTTAGAAAGAAAGGAGCAATTCTTGTATTCTAATATATATACACCACTGTGCAAAAGTTTTAGGCAGGTGTGAAAAAATGCAGTATATAAAAAATGTTTTCAGAAATAGAAATGTTGATAGTTTATTTTTACCAATTTACCAAATGAAAAGCAAATGATCATAAAAGAAATCCAAATCAAATCAATATTTGGTGTGATCACCCTTTGCTTTCAAAACAGCATCAATTCTTCTAGGTACACTTACACACAGTTTTTAAAATTACTCATCAGGTAGATTGTTCCAAACTTCTTGGAGAACTAACCACAGATCTGTGGATGTAGGCTGCCTCAAATCCTTCTGTCTCTTCATATAATCCCAGACAGACTTGATGATGTGGAGATTAGGGCTCTGTGAGGGCCAAACCATCACTTCCAGGACTCCTTGTTCTTCTTTGACATTGGCTGTATGTTTGGGGTCGTTGTCCTGCTGCAGAATACATTTGGGGCCAATCACACCTCTCCCTGATGGTATAGCATAACCAATAAGCATCTGCATGTATTTCTCAGCAATAAGGACACTATTTATCCCAAACCAAATCCCTAACTCCATTTTCAGAAATTCAGCCCCAAACTTGCAAGGAACCTCCACCATGCCTCACTGTTGCCTGCAGACACTCATTTTTTTTACTGCTCTGCAGCCCTTTGCAAACAAACTGCCTCCTGCTACAGCCAAATATTTCAGATTTGGACTCATCAGTCCAGAGCACCAGCTGCCATTTTTCTGCACCCAAGTTCCTATTCGTGCATAGTTGTGTTATTAGTCTTGTCCCCATTGAAGGTATGGCTTTTTGGCTGCAATTCTTCCATGGAGACCACTTCTGGACAGTAAATGGATGTATCTGGGTTTCATTGGTTTCTACCAGTTCTGTGCTGATAGCACTGCTGGACATCTTCCGATTTTGAAGAGAAGTAAGCATGACCACTGTGTCTATGGTCCTCAGCATTGCCTGTTTCTTTGTGCTTGCAAAATACCTTGCTGATGCAGTATAACAACTTTGTGTGCTCAGTCTTGCCATGGTGTATGACCTGTGACATGAATTTGTCTTCCACAACCTCATCTTAGTAGCAGAGATTTGCTGTTCCTCACCCAGTTTTAAGCCTCCTATGCGTCTTTTTCTGTTTCAGTTAATGATCTACATATGAAATTGATGATCATTAGCATTTTCTTGGTATAATTGGTTAATAATACACCTGACTCTAGTCCTACAAAATCTCTGACTTTGTGCAAGTGTACACTTGCACAAAGAATTGATGCTGGTTTGAAGGCAAAGGTTAGTCACACAAAATATTGATTTGGTTTAGATTTTTCTTTTGTTTTCTCACTTTGCATTTTGTAAATTGCTAAAAATAAACAATTAAAATATATATTTTTACTTACTTTCTTCACCCCAACAGCTTGTCCTGAAAAATTGTATGTTAGTGCAAATATTAAAAAAAAATTATCATGTACAGTACTCAAGCATTTCTTCACAAACTTTTTGCACATTACTGTATTTGAAGAGAAAAGTGTCATAAATCTGAGCACCAAACCTCCACAATTGGAAGTGAAGGGAAATTTAGCTATAGACTAGAAAAAAAATGTAAATAAATAATAATGATGAACTAATATGAATTATAACCCTTCCCTAGTCGAAAATTAGACAAAAAAATGTCTATACGTATTCAGTGGTACCTTGGATTACGAGCATAGTTCGGGCTAGAAGAATGCTTGTAATCCAGAGCACTAGTATATCAAAGCGTGTTTCCCCATAGGAGTCAATAGAAACTCAGATATTCTTAGCACAGTGACTGCTATTGTATGCAGTACCACATGTGGCCAGAGGTGGGAGGGTGCCGGAGACACTCGAAAACACTCCGAGACTGCTCAGAGCCGCTCAGATGCACTCAAAGACATTCGGAGAGGCTCGAATAAAAAGGTATGCAGCGTGAATGGGAACACATACCAAACATATTGTGGGGTTTTTCTAAAATTTTACTGGAAAAGTGGAAATACACTTTATAGTATTTACTATAGTATATATATATAGTATACTATAGTACTATATACTTGTAGAAAGCCGGGGTGGAAAAATAGAAATAAATAGTACAAATCACAAGAAAATAAATTGTGATTTGGTTTGGTTTCATGTAATGGTGGTAAATGTATGACGTTCACACCGAAAAGCAAGCCACTTATTTTAAAAGTTTAGAAGGTTACAAGTTATCGGCTATTCTTCTGCTGTGCAGTAGATCCGAACATGCATGGGTAATTCTAAAGCTACCAAAAAATCCACCAAGTGCTTGACTTGTGTATGTACGTCCAATTGTCTGATGGCAACCATAGCCAAATGTTTTGAAAAAAATAAATAAAAAAATTTAGCTAATATTGACTGTACATACACCACAACTTTTTATTGGGTTCTTGAGAGTTCATAATTTAAGTTTTCTTATATTAATACAATAAGTATTTATTCTGTTCTTGATAGATAATAATTGTTACTATTTTATTTAATAAATTAATACATTTTATGTTTTTTTTTTTTTTTTTTTTTTTAAGAGCTACAAGAACAACCAAGAATTTTGAAACACTTTACAGGATTGTGCTACCTCTGTGAGCCAGGATATAAAATATTGCTATATAAAATAAAATAATACTAATTAGATCATTCAGATTTGGTTATTTCATAATTATTATTTTTTAAAAACTCCCCGCAAAATTGAGGGTTATTTGCTAAAGAAGTTAAAAATCTTCATTCAAAAAGAGGAAACATTAAAGTCGATAATGTAGTGTGTGGATAAAATAAATAAACAGTTATTTGCTTTTCTCATGAAATTTCAATTATGAGAAAAGGAAATTACTATATATCTTTCTGCACATGATTTGATAACTGAATCATTACATTTTTTTTGTGAAAAGTCTCAACTTCTTTAGTAAATCAGCCTTTCTGTCTTTAATAATATATACAGTAAATTATATATATAAAGCAAATAATGTCACCAAGAGACAGCTGTGCAAATGCTTGAGACATTTGCATAGCAATTTTTTTTCTAAATAGACCCTAGGTTATCAGCCCTGACCACTTGTCTGTTTTTAAGCTACTGAATTCCACGTATTCTGCTCCTCTCCACAGCAAAGGAACAAACAGTTTTGTAGTGGAAGATAATGCAGGAAGTGTGCATAGGGCATAGGAAAGCTTTGAAATTCTAACATGAGCAACACATTTTTTTTTCACTTATTAATCAGATTTAACACAACACTTTTAATAATATAATAGTATATTTAAGAGACCAAAAAAGTTCATTCTTTTGGGTTTACATGCACTTTAAGTATTGTTTCCTTTTCTCTTTAGAAAAAGATGTTTTTTTTTTTTAAATTAAAGCGGTGTTTCACCTTAAAAATTTTTTTTTAAAAGTCAACAGCTAAAAAAAAAGACTTTTAATAAGTACACTTACCCTCCCAGGGCACCCGCGATGTCAGTCGTGGAGGCCAAGATGTCCCTTGGCAATCCGGATCCAGCGCCGCCATCCTCAGTAAGGGAAACAGCTTCCCGTTTCCTACTGCGCATGCGCGAGTCGGCGCGCGCCCTACTGCGCATGCGCGAGTCGGCGCGCGCCCTACTGCGCATGCGCGAGTAGGCGCACGCCCTACTGCGCATGCGCGAGTCGGCGCACGCCCTACTGCGCATGCGCGAGTCGGCGCACGCCCTACTGCGCATGCGCGAGTTGGCGCGCGCCCTACTGCGCATGCGCAAGTCTAATTTGTGAATGGGGAACGCGATGTGTTGTGGGACACAGTTCCCATAACACACCGCGCCCCATTCACTAGAAGACGGAAGGAGAGAAGATCACCGCGGCGCTGGAAGAGGCAGATTAGGACGATCTGCCTAGCAACAGCCATTTCTGGTAAGTAAAAAAAAAATATATATATTTTTTTTTCATTTTAAATTGTTATTAACATTTTTTTTAAAGTTTTTTTTTTCAGGGTGTCCCACCACTTTAAGAAAACGGGGTTGGCAACATCATTTAAAAGCCTCAGATATTATGGTGATCACGGCAACAGCTCCAGTTGGTGTTGATGAAGGAATCTACTCTTCTGTACCCATTCTAAATGGTATGGACCAAATTGCTTACAATCTTTTAAAGTTACATATAACAGGTATATGTCATTTATGCTAATTTAATAATATTCATTTTATAATTCCAGGCCATGCAGAAGAATCAATCTTCTGTATTGTTCTTCCAGCTTCTTGGGTTTCAGAATGCCCAAAGTCTTCGAATTCCACTGTTCTGCTTCTTTCTCATAATTTACATTGTTATCTTATCTGGCAATCTTCTAATCATGATGCTTGTATTATTGAGTGAAAAACTTCGGTCACCTATGTATTTCTTCTTGAGCCACCTCTCACTATGTGAGGTATTCTGCACCACCAATATCATCCCAAACATGTTACATATTTTACTGTTGGAGGTTGTTTCCATGCCAGTGGTGGAATGTTTTCTCCAATTCTACCTCTTTGGTTGCTCAACGTGTACAGAATCTTTCCTACTTACAGTGATGTCGTATGATCGATACTTAGCCATATGTTACCCTCTACATTACCTTTCAATCATGGGCGTCCAGCTCCGTCTCCATTTGGTCGCCTGGTCTTGGTTGTTAGGTTTTTGCGTAACTCTAATACCGGGAATTTTGGTGAGCACACTAGAGTACTGTGGTAACACAATTGATCATTTCTTCTGTGACTTGGCCCCTTTCCTTAAGCTTTCGTGTTCTGATGTTTATTCTGTAGAAACAGAAATAATTGTGTGTTCAATACCCATTATTCTCTTTCCCTTTTTATTCATTATGATGACCTACGTCAATATTTTCCTGACGATACTGAAGATTCCCTCTAAGGCGGGCAGAAAGAAGGCCTTCTCTACATGCAGCTCTCACTTAATTGTAGTGTGCACGTATTATGGGACTCTTATTATAGTCTATATGGTTCCTACCAAAGGACATTTCACCGGCATCAACAAAGCCCTGTCTTTGCTGTATATTGTTGTCACACCCTTTTTCAATCCAATCATATACAGTTTAAGGAATAAAGAATTACAGGTTGTAATGCAAAAAATGGTTTGTCATAAGTAGAAGTAATATTTTAATTTCAAAGCGTGTTTGTTGATTTCTGTTCTATAAAATAAATCTGATTATTTTTTGTCCTTAGCTGGTATTAAAGATCTATACTGGGTGGAGACTGGTACTGAAGGAGAGCTGTACTGGGGAGGAGATCTGCACTGGGGGGAGAGATATGTTTTGGGGGGAATCTATACTAGGGGAAGAGTATCCGTACTGGGGGGGGGGTGTGGGTGGGGTGTACTGGAGGAAGAAAGATCTGTACTGGGGGCTGTATTAAGGGGACATCTGTACTGGGGGAAACTATGCTGGGGGAGCTGTACTAAAAGGGGGGAACTGTACTGGGGAAGATGTATAAAGGGGGAAAGATCTGTCATGGGGGGGAGCTGTACAGGGAAAAGATGCATACTGGGGAAGAAGATCTATAGTGGGGAGAGCTGTACTGGGTGAAACTATGCTGGGGGGACTGTATTAAAAGGGGAAACTATGCTGAGGGGAGCTGTACTAAAAGGGGGAAAGATCTGTCGTAGGTGGAGCTGTACGGGCGACAGATGCATACTGGGGAAGAAGATCTTTAGTGGGGAGAGCTGTACTGGAGGAAGGGAGATCTGTACTGGGGGTCTGTATACTAAGGGGAAATCTGTACTGGGAAGATCTGTACTGGGGGGAGAGCTGTACTAAAAGGGGGAATCTGTACTGGGGGAAATGTACAAAGGGGGAAAGATCTGTCCTGAGGGAAGCGGCACGGAGGGAAGATGCATACTGGGGAGGAGGATCTGTAGTGGGAAGAGCTGTACTGGGGGAAGAGATGTACTGGGGAAGATCTATCTTGGTTCTGCACTCCTGACCCTGGTGCTCTGAGCATTACGCACTCCTGACCCTTGCTTTTTTTGTATGACACATTCTTAACCCTTGCGCTCTGTGCATTAGCCTCTCCTGACTCCTGTGCTCTGTGCATTGCGCACTCCTTATTCCTGTGCTCTGTACATAAGGCACTTCTCACCCCTGTACTCTGTGTGTTATACACTCCTGATCCCTGTGCTCTATGCATTACACACTAACAATCACTGCACTCTTTATACTATGTAATACAATCAGGGCTGGTGCAAGGATTTTTGGCACCCTAGGCGAAACCTCATTTTGCCGCCCCCCATGGCTCCACCCCTGACTCCACCCCCTTTGCCCTGCCCACGTACACCCCACCTTTTTAATGACCGCTACTATTTTCCACCAAATATAGACTCACCAGCGCCCATCAAATACAGACTCACCAGCGGCTATCAATGCCACTTAACCACTTCCCGACACAGATATACGTCAGCAGAATGGCACGTACAGGCAGTAGGGCGTATATATAAGTCCCTCCTTAATGCCTATCGTGTCATCGGGAGCGCGCCGGGAGCGGCGCGCTCCCCGCCGGTCGGGACCCCCGTGAGTCCGGTCGCGGGTCCCGCGGACTCGATCGCCGTGGGGACACCTGCGATCGTCTCACGGGAAGGCTGAACGGGGAGATGCCGAGATAAACAGCATCTCCCCGTTCTGCCTAGCAACTAGTGACGCCGATCTCTGCTCCCTGTGATTGGAGCAGAGATCAGCATTCACTAGCTGACAGCCACGCCCCCCCACAGTAAGAAACACACCCCTAGGCATACTTAACCCCCTACACTGCCCCCTTGTGGTTAACCCCTTCACTGCCAGTGTCATTTATACAGGAATCAATGCATTTAAATAGCACTGATTGCTGTATAAATGACAATGGTCCCAAAAATGTGTCAAAAATGTCCGATGTGTCCGCCATAATGTCGCAGTCACAATAAAAATCGCTGATCGCCGCCATTACTAATAAAAAAAAATTAATAATAAAAATGCTATAAAACTATCCCCTATCTTGTAAACGCTATAACTTCTGCGCAAACCAATCAATAATCGCTTATTGCGATTTTTTTTTACCAAAAATATGTAGAAGAACACGTATCGGCCTAAACTGAGGAAAAAAAATGTTTTTTTTATATATTTTTGGGGGATATTTATTATAGCAAAAAATAAAAAATAATGCGTTTTTTTTTTCAAAATTGTCGCACTTTTTTGTTTATAGCGCAAAAAAATAAAAACCGCAGGGACGATCAAATACCACCAAAAGGAAGCTCTATTTGTGGGAAAAAAAGGACGTCAATTTTGTTTGGGAGCCACGTCGCACGACCGCGCAATTGTCAGTTAAAGCGACGCAGTGCCGAATCGCAAAAAGGGGCCTGGTCCTTTGGCTGCAAATTGGTCCGGTCTGAAAGTGGTTAACGGACTCACCAGTGCCCATCAAATATCATCTCATCAGCGACCACCAAATACAGACTCATCACCAGCGCCCATCAATACCGCTTCAACAGCGCCCGTCCAATAGAGACTCACCAGCGCCCATCAATGCCGCTTCACCAGTGCCCGTCAAATACCATGTCACCAGCGCCCATCCAATAGAGACTCACCAGCGCTCATAAAATACAGACTCGGGGGGGGGGGGCATTTCAGTCAATATAATACATATACACTCACACAAATTTTAAAATTACATTTCATTGTCATCACATATACAGTCTCATTAAGAGAGAAAGTAACAGTTTTTACTTACCACACCAATAACACCTGTTTCTCGCTGGCACAAACTCTGCTGTATTGCCTGTGTACCTGCCAGGCTGCCTGTTGCTTCTGTTCTGTGTCATGCAGTGCCTCTTCCTGTTCCAGCCAGCACCTGTCCTAAAGCCCGGAGAGCCGCCGCCATGCTGCTACTGTATCCCATGATGCTTGCTTGCATCCTCCATCCATCCATATTCTCATTCCAGGAGCGCGTGGGGGGGCGGGGCCGGGGGGGGGCTGTGCTGCTGGACTGACATGGACACAGAGGAGCAGCCTCGGCGGTATATGACATATCAGGGGGGGGGGGTGGAGGGCGGCGCTGCTTGAGAGGATAATTATGGACAATTAAGGACAGACTGTACAGGACTCAGTAAAATAACCAGCGGCCGGGCGCCCTAGGCGGCAGTGCGCCCTAGGCGGTCGCCTAGTCCGCCTAGTGGTAGCACCGGCCCTGAATACAATGATTGCTGATTGCTCAATAGTCAGTGACTATGCTAATGAAATTCTTTTTAAAGTAGGCCGTGTGCAGAAAATAATTGAAAATTAGATACATTTTTTACAAATTGTTCTGCTTAGCTTTATGTGTTTGCTAGACATCTGCTTGTGGCACAGTAATTAAGGAATTTTTTTTTCAGTACAAGAACTGTGGCAGATTTTAACATGACCACAGTGAGTAGGCTCACGTTTTTAGCCCCACACACTGTTAGCACAAGTTTATCACACACACTAATCAATTGTCTACTAATCACCACGTCACCTAACTATTTTCATCTGGCTGCCTAAAGCCCCATACACACGGTCGGATTTTCCGATGGATTCTGTCCTATCGGACAATGTTGTCGGAAATTCCGACCGTGTGTAGGCACCATCGGACAGTTTACCTCCGATTGTCCGACGGACAAAGTTCTATCTCCTGCTGGATAGATTTTCCGACAACAAAGTCCGATCACACCAATTCCGATCGTGTGTAGCGTAGTCCGACGGACAAAGTGCTACGCATGCTCAGAAGAAATTCTGTGACGGAAGCGCTCGGTCAGGTAAAACTACCGTTCCTAATCGACACAGCACATTCGTCACGCGGCAATGTTAAAATGTCTTTAATGCAGCGCATTCTCTTTTTCTTTACAATGCAAGAAGAATGACTTGTTTTAGCTGCTCCTATTCACACTCACTTCTCACAAACTTATTTATTTATTCTTTTTCAGGATTTCTTGACTAGATGTTTATTTTTCCTCAGATCGTAAAAGAATGTTTGTTATATTTTTGGGATGATTTGTCTTTTTTTTTTATTTTGTTTGGAATACATATTTTCAGGATAATTTATTTAGATTTTTGAGGGGGGGTTGTGTGTCTCAACTTAGCAAAACAACATTATTAACATTTGTATTTGTTGCTTAAATTTAGTAGGAGTTTGTTTGTTGTTGGTGCCCCTTGTTAATTGGACTTTATGATTTGTGAAATGTACCTGCCTACTCACAAATAAACTGTCATTGTAGAAAAGTAAAACACAATAGGCAATGTTTTTTTCAAATCAAAAATACCTTTATTTAGGTCTCAGCAACAAACCAAAGAGGAACGCAGCGATGGAGAAACTTGGGGAATTAGCAAAGCCTTGGACACCCACGGCAAACATCATTTTTGAAGCTTCTAAAATTGGTGGCCTGAGGAGTACGTATCTTAAGGGGAGTGCTATCTGGTCCTGAAGTCCAAAACATCCGGAACTGCAGCAGATGCCATCTAGGTCCCCAGGCTCTGGTACTACGAGAGGCTCCATCTTCTCTCAGACCAGACTGAATCCAGGTCGTCACTCTTTTGTCTTCCTTCCACGCTTCCTTGCACGCTGTGGCTGTGGTGCTGGTGGGGTGGCAGAAGGAGGAGGAGGAGGCGGAGTAAGGTCACTATCGCAAACATGTGTGAGTGGGGTCATCCCCCCAGCCATACCCTTATTTAGGACCTTGAGGATGACATCCTCACACATGTTGCGTTGCCCCACCTCCATAGCCATCATTTTGGTGGCAACCACGGAGCCAAAGGTCTCCTCGTAGGTGGGTGTGGCATGTAGGGAGGCTGAAGCCTCTCTGATCAGCCGGAGCACTGACTCTCCCGCCTCACCCACCCTTCTCGCCCTTTTGCAGGGAAGGCGGAGGGGAGGGACTTGGGAGACAGTCAGGCTCCTAGGCCTACCCCCCTCTTGGCTGCCACTACCCACCTCTTGGCTGCCACTAACCCCTTCCTCCTCCTGACTGCCACATTCCACAGCCTTCTCCTGGCTGAGGTCTTCCTGTTTATGAAAAAGGGACATAGTTTGAGTTATTTGGTCATCAAACACACACAATTTTCATCTAGTGACTGTTGCTAAATGTTTACAAATCGAAAACCATACAATTCTCAGCCCTGCAGTTTAGATTCTTGCCCCAAATGTCTCCAACACTACTGTCCGTTGATATGTCAAAACACGTTAGGAACTAAGCAATTGGGGATCCTGAATTAACTGAACATCATTTAGTTTTCACAAAATTGGTTCCAAAACTACTATACCTGGCTCAAGCTGGGCTCCTCCACATCTTCCAGACTGGAAGGCCCAGGTTGCTCCTCGGAAGCCTCATCAGAGGTGGCGTGCATGGAAGGACGCGTGGAAGGAGGAGTTGAGAGTGACTCCGTGACATCAGCCTGGTCTTTTTCCTGAGGAAATGGAGCCTGTCATAGTACCAGAGCTTGGGGACATAGACCTGATCTGCTGCAGCTCCAGATGCTTGGGACTTCAGGACCTTCTTGCGCTCCCTGAAATACGCACTCCTCAGGCTGCCAATTTTGAGTCTTAACTTACGAACGGTTGCCGTGGGCATCCTTGGCTTTACAAATTCCACAAGTTTCAGCATGGCTGCGTACCTCTTTGGTTTGTTGCCGTAATCGGGGTGTTTAGCCTGCCATAATAGGGTCATTTCCCTGTACTTATCAAGGAAGAGGGGGAGAAAACTCACATCGTTTAATCCGTGCATAATCTCTGCAAGACACAACACCACACAAAACACTATAAATAATGTCAGGCTAAACTCTCCTAATCTTCTCCATAAATAAGCCTCAAGGTCTAATCAGTCTAGGCTAGTTATGTACCAACTTCAAATTGTACCTTCGTTCTAGCGATCGTCTCGTGCGTGAGCTTTCTCTCCCCTCATCTCACAGATCGTGGCTACGACACAGGCGTGTGACGTTTTATATACAGTGCGCATGCGTCAAACTCCGCCCGCCCCTGACGATCTTTCTCGTCCATTCCCCACCCCTTCTCTTTACGGCGCAGTGGGGAGAGCACATGGCGGGGACACAGCAAGTGCGCCCCAAATATTACACCAACGAGGAGGAGGACGAGGAAAGGCCGGAGGCAGAAACGTCCCGATCCCGGAGCCTGAAATTCAAGGCCTCCAATATGTCATTTGGAGAAATGTTGGAGATGGTGGACATATTAAAGAGGAGCAACTATGATGGGAAGTATGGGCCTTACCTCAACCCCAATGTCCGAAAGGCCAAGATCATGTCTAAAGTTGTGAGGAGGCTGTACAATCATTTTGGGGTACAACGATCCATGGAGCAACTGAGGAAACGCTGGTCAGACCTGAAACTGAGGGAGCCCGATCAGTACAGAAAGATCAAGCGAGTTCTTCAAAAAAGTAAGTAGTTGTGTTTTGTGTTTGATTTTTTGCTTGCATACTGCTCCATGTGTTTGTATTTTTTCAATGTTGTACATTAGAAAATGGCCACTTTCATGTTTGTCTGTGCATTCGATCGTACTCAACCTCGATCTTTCTGCCAGTGTCATGTTCGTGTGTGTCCATTCGATCGTACTCAACCTCGATCGTTCGGCCACTTATAATACGATGTTTGGTGAAGTTTTTAGTGAAAGGAAGTTTGTTCTCAATAGAGATGTCATCAAGAATGTCAAGCTAATTTATTCAATGTAAAGGAGAGGTCACTCTCTGTTTACCCATCTGGACTCTAGAGCACTAGTGCTGGGACACCCAAACCCCCTTTTTATTATGCTTTTCCACACATGTGCTCCAGTGGATACTAGAGGGGTGTCTCCATCAGACAAACTTCTACCAAAAAGCTAGTAAGTTTAGCACCTTTACAAAGTGACTACATTCATGTTGTTGTCATTTGTAACTGGCCAACCAAAAATATTGTCCCTCACTTTCAAGCAATGTTTGACATTTCCTATTTCTGCCCTCAATAGATTGTGGTGCTAAATCTTCCTTTTGTACATTCTCATAGGGGAGCGAAAACTCGGGACGTCTGAGGAAACCAGAAAACCCACACCTCCCAAAGAAGGGGAAAGACCAGAAGCAGAGGAGGAGGAGGAGGAAGGAGAGATCATAGAAGTTGGAGAACTTGTCACCACAACAGGTGAGTGTGGGAGAACACAGCTACTGGTAAGCTAATCAATGTATGCCTGCCTCATTTCCAAGAGACATTTTTTTTTTTTTTTTTTTTTTTAGGTGACGTGGATGTTGTGGAAGAAGAATCACACTTTACCACTGAAAGTGCACACGTACTCATCGGGGAGATAATGGTCTGCAATCGAGATCTAGATGAGATAAAGCAAAACATCAATGATGTTCAACAAAAATTGAAGAACATCATTGATGTTTTAGGGAAAATCTGAAAACGCACCAAGTAATTAATAACACACATTTGTGGCTGTTTGTGACAACATTTGCAACTTAAGAACTGTGTGAAATTTGGAACATGCACACATTGTGTCCACATGTGCTAGCTCCCATCATGGTGGATGAATGACAACGTTTTTGTTGGGGGTGCAACCACTTTACTAACTACTAAAGTGGGTGTGGTGAAGGGGTTGCACCCCCAAAACACGTCCATTGATCCCCATGATGGGAAATGGCACTTTTCAACATTCTACGCATGTGTTTTACCATCTAATGTCCATTTTCAGACCCAAATTGTGTGCATGTTCTAAATTTCCAGTTTCCAGGGGTGACACCCCATGTGATGAAGGCAAGATCAAACACACTTTGAACATATAGTCATGTCTGATCTTGTCTTCACTTTAGAAAGTTGAACTTTGCAAGTTCCTATGTTCTGTTTTGCTCCATGCCTGGTTTTAACAAATGCGGAATGTTAGTAAACAATGTTCGAAAGAACCAAGATCTTGTCAGTTTTGCCAAGAAGTTTGGAAACGCACTTTTGAATGTGTTGCAAGTAAACTTTTTTAATTTTCTAAATGTGTGGCTTCCTTATTTAAAAACACAAAAGCATTATGTATGTCAAATGTAAAGGATTTGGGGGGCAATGGGTGTTATTTACTAAAGGCAATTCCAGTTTGCACTGCAAGTGTATTTTCCAGGGCACTTTTGCAGTGCACTTGTAGTGCATAGTGGATTTGACTTATGTAAATGACACCCACAGTGCTTTGTACGAAAACACGTAGCACACCATTTTTGGGAATACACACATGTCTGACATGGTGATGAAAAGGAGTATTTTGGGTGTCAGTTATGCACTACAAACCTTCTCTAGACAAAAGATTAGGTATCACACACACAACATGAGAAGATTCTTTTTGGGAAGAAGAGACTGTTACCTCCTTTTGCCCAGAAAGTGCATTCCCACTGTTGAAGCTAAAGGGCAAAAATTTCTAGCTCAAATAAGCAATAATACGGAAATGACAAGAAATCATAGGTTTGTTTAAAAAATATATTTATTTAAAAATGCCTCTCACACATCGTCAGGCAGAGCAATGGCCCCCCTACTCACAAAGTACTCCATATATTGCTCGCGGACCTCGCGGGCATTTAGAGGGGGCAAGCCTGGACGTGCCGCTTGAAGGGCTGTGAGGTCGGCATTGGAAGGGCCCTCTACATCTGGGCCAACGGGCACCACATAGTTGCTGTTGTGTCTTTTCAAAAAGTTGTGCAATATGCAACAGGCAAGAACTATGTGGTTCAGTTTGTATTCCGCCAAGTTAATAGCCGTCAAAAACAGGCGGAAGCGGCTGGCCAGGATCCCGAAGGTGTTCTCCACCACTCGGCGGGCTCTCGACAGCCTGTAATTGAAGACCCTCTGGTCTGGGGTGAGGGTCCTCATCGGGAAGGGCCTCATCAGATGGGGAGTCAGCGCAAACGCTTCATCTGCAACAAAGACGAAGGGGAGTCCTTCAGCATTCTCCTCTGGAGGTGGCAAGCACAGACTGCCACTTTGGAGACGCCAGTAGAACTCCGTGTGCGCAATGGCACCACCATCCGAGATCCGGACGTTCATCCCCACGTCCACATTCAAAAAATCGTATGTCGCCGACACCACCGCCAACATCACTACACTATTAAACGCCTTATAATTATAATAATAGGACCCCGAGTTGGGGGGTGGGACGATGCAGACGTGTTTCCCATCAATTGCACCTCCGCAGTTAGGAAAGTCCCAATGGATGGCAAAGTGGGAGGCCACAGTCTGCCATTCCTGTGGCGTGGAAGGGAACTGTGGAGTGAAACAAGAAAAAATAATTAGTCACTTTGCACATAAACATTGCAAACAGATTAGACACTAAACATCTTGGAACAAGATCAGACTTTTACATTTTAAGTATTTGCACGGAAAGTATTTGCACCGAAAAGTAGAGGGTCCCCCTAGCAGATTACTCACCCCCCATCAATCCCCCCACTTCTGATGGGCCATTGACAATAACTAGGGGTTTGGGGCGGGGTGTTTGGACAGGTAACCCTCTGCACTTTATTGATTGCCAAATGGCTCAATAATGTGTGCTAGTTTGAGATAAAAGAACATGCCAAATCCCCCCCCCCCCCCCCCCAAAAAAAAAGGGAAGCACATTTTGACATTCTGCAATTACCTAGCAAGCTAATAGGAGGGAAATAACCAAAAAAAAGAGCAAATGAAAAGTATGGAGCCAGCCCCTTGCACTACATGCTTTACTGAATTCATCTCTAAAGATGCCCACTATAAAGAGGTAGGTATATAGTGTGTATTGACCTTGGGAAAGCCAGCAGATAGAGAATTGTTAGCATCTGACAGAGCAGTTGGGGGAGGGGGTTCCTAATGAGTTTGGCACCCCCCCCCCCCAAAAAAATGGGGACAAAATGGGGCTCGGCATGAAGTAAAACACACAGCAAACATGAGTGCATATTTTAGGGGGTGTTTGGGGGAAAACAATACTATGCAGCAGAAAAAATACATTGCTTAAGTGAATAGGCCATAGGTGTCTATTGGGCCAGAAGAGCATGCTGGGGAGGTAAGTGAAGGGAAAAATGCATGAAGGAGAAAAGGGGCACAGCATATTAGAGCATATTGCAATCATGGTAATTAGGGAAGGAGGGCAAAAATACAAGACATTAGCAAACAGAGCATACATAGAAGGGAATAGTAAAGTAGAAATGTTACCTTAATATAGTCCTCCTGCAGGACCTGGATGATGGCAGAACAGGTCTCTAGAATAATGATTCCCAGGGCCTGGGGAGAGATACCTGAGGAGAACTTCAAATCCTGAAGGCTTCTCCCTGTCGCCAAGTACCTCAACGTAGCAACAAGCCTCTGCTCCGGAGTGATGGCTTGTCTCATGCAGGTATCCTGCCGGCTGATAAAAGGGGTCAGCAAAGCCAAAAGACGGTGAAAAACGGGGTCCGTCATCCGGAGAAAGTTCCTGAAATCATCAGGATTATTCTCCCGGATCTCACGAAGCAAAGGCATGTGCGAGAATTGGTCACGCTGAAGCAACCAATTCTTGGTCCACATACTCCTCGTCACTCTGTTCATGGACGGGTCTTGGCTCAAAGCTAAAAGCCCGACACCAATTCCGCGTACAGCACGAACTCGGCGACGAGTACGTACGGGAAACATCGCTCACAAAGGGTCGGCTGTTTAGAACGGACAAACAGAAAGCACCGATAAACAGCAAGGCCTGAAAGAACGAAATGAATACCAGAAAAAAGCAGACAATAAGCAGTGAAAATCAAAGCGTCCTATATCAAGATATAGCCCGCAATGACCAACAAATGCGAACTGACTACACGCACTAATAAACAGATACGCACGACAAGCACAAACTGAAGAGCAGTAACGATCTGAGTCACAAAACTGAGAAGCGCGAATCGTAAGTCCCCAAACTTCAACTAACTTGCGATAAACACGGGATCAGCAGAAGGAGCCCAACGGGTGCAGGACGTGGTGCTGAACTTCCCTTTTCTAGTCTCGTGGAAGACGACTTACGTCACGACGTTCTTGCAGACCGGAAATTCCGACAACGTTGTCCGACCGTGTGTACGCAACACCAACATCGGACAAAGTCCGACGGACATGATCCGACGGAACTGGTCCTCGGAAAATCCGACCGTGTGTATGGGGCATAAGACTAAACCCCCTCAGAAAACAAATCACTACAGCCCTGCATGGATACAGCAAGCTCTTAGCTTCCTGCTTGAGCTGCCATTCCTGAATTCTCCACTGCTGGACTACAGAACACTTTACTCTTGTGTTATGGAATTGAGAATAGGGGGAGTGTACTGTAAGGCAAGGGAAAACGTGTCAGGTCTGATATCCCACACTACTTTGTCAGCTCAAACATGAGCTAGCAGCACAGTGGATTTATGGCACATCGGTGGGTATTTTTTGTACTTGCAGTGTTATTAAAGGAATGTGCATGTATTTCATAGTTGTACTGAATATGTTTTCTTTATATGCCCCGAGTGGCCATACACACATTTTTACAGATTCCTCCATACAGTTACACAGCACAAATCTTGCTGCTGCTATTGTATTTTGACAGTTCCCTCCGCAAGCTGTCAAAATACCTGAAGAGTGGCTGCATCTGATTGGATGCAGCCACGGCTCAGCCAACAATTTTAATCAGGGAAGGAGGTGGCCATCAGGGCCACTCACTGAGCAACTTTTGTTAATAAAAAACTGGCCTAAAATCAAACAGTGTATGACCAGCAATACACTTTAACTTTTTGTTTTTTTTTTGTTTCATAAACACTTTAACTTTTGCATCCCCTTGCTTTACTGCTATCTAATTTCCACCAAAAAAACATTCTGATACTTATCTACCAGGTACCTCAGGTTGCCCCCCTGCTGCTTGTCCTGAGACAGAGCCATAGCGTGGAGGTCACATGACTATCAAAAGCTGTTGGTGAGCTTTGCTGATACAATTTTTGAAACTGTTTCTCTTAAAGTATATATACAATTCAGGAACTACAGTATCTCACAAAAGTGAGTACACCCCTCACATTTTTGTAAATATTTTATTATATCTTTTCATGTGACAACACAGAAGAAATGACACTTTTCTACAATGTAAAGTAGTGAGTTTACAGCTTGTATAACAGTGTAAAATTGCTATCGCCTGAAAATAACTCAACACACAGCCATTAATGTCTAAACCGCTGGCAACAAAAGTGAGAACACCCCTAAGTGAAAATGTCCAAAGTGTCAATATTTTGTGTGGCCACTATTATTTTCCAGCACTGCATTAACCCTCTTGGGCATGGAGTTCACCAGAGTTTCACAGGTTGCCACTGGAGTCCTCTTCCACTCCTCCATGACGGTGTCACCTTTCGTTTGAGGATGCCCCACAGATGCTCAATAGGGTTTAGGTCTGGAGACATGCTTGGCCAGTCCATCACCTTTACCCTCAGCTTCTTTAGCAAGCCAGTGGTCGTCTTGGAGGTGTGTTTGGGGTCGTTATGTTGGAATACTGCCCTGCGGCCCAGTTTCCAAAGGGAGGGGATCATGCTCTGCTTCAATATGTCACAGTACATGTTGGCATTCATGATTCCCTCAATGAACTGTAGTTCCCCAGTGCTGGCTGCACTCATGAAGCTCCAAACTATGACACTCCCACCACCATGCTTGACTGTAGGCAAGACACACTTGTCTTTGTACCCCTCACCTGGTTGCTGCCACACACGCTTGACACCATCTGAACCAAATAAATTTATCTTGGTCTCATCAGACCACAGGACATGGTTGCAGTAATCCATGACCTTAGTCTGCTTGTCTTCAGCAAACTGCAGCAATGCTGGCACCACTCATATGTCTATTTTCCAAAAACAACCTCTGCATACGATGCTGAGCATGTGCACTCAACTTCTTTGGTCGACCATGGTGAGGCTTGTTCTGAGTGGAACCTGTCCTGTCCTGTTAAACCACTGTATGGTCTTGGACACCATGCTGCAGCTCAATTTCAGGGTCTTGTCAATCTTCTTATAGTCTAGGCCATCTTTATGTAGAGCAACAATTCTTTTTTTTTTCAGATCCTCAGAGAGTTCTTTGCCATGAGGTGCCGTGTTGAACTTCCAGTAGCCAGTATGAGACAGTGAGAGCGATTACACCAACACCTTCTCCCCATTCACACCTGAGACCTTGTAACACTAAAGAGTCACCATGACACCGGGGAGGGAAAATGGCTACCTGGGCCCAAATTGGACATTTTCACTTAGGGGTGTACTCACTTTTCTTGACAGCGGTTTAGAAATGAATGGCTGTGTGTTAAGTTATTTTGAGGGGACAGCAAATTTACACTGTTATACAAGCTGTACACTCACTACTTTACATTGTAGCAAAGCGTAATTTCTTCAGTGTTGTCACATGAAAAGATATAATAAATATTTACAAAAATGTGAGTGTACTTTTGTGAGATACTGTAACTCCATATTATTCAGTCAACTTATGTTGGTTTAAAAACATGCATGTCAAAGTTCTAATTAACACAGATTAGCAAACTGGATTCATATAACTCGCTTTCCGCTGGTCCTGGATTGTACATGATGAGGTTGGAGAGGCAAGGTGAGCTGTTAAATGCCAAACAGGAGCAGCGCCACTGGACCAGTTGTGGAGAGGAGGCCACTGCATTTGTAATTTTTACAGTTTGGCTTTAACCACTTCAGCCCGGAAGGATTTGGCGTTGCTTTAACTGACAATTGCGCGGTTGTGCAGCGTGGCACCCAAACAAAATTGGCGTCCTTTTTTTCCCACAAATAGAGCATTCTTTTGGTGGTTTTTGATCACCCCTGTGGTTTTTATTTTTTGCGCTATAAACAAAAAAATGCGAATTTTGAAAAAAAAGCATTATCTTTTACTTTTTGATATTATAAATATCCCCCAAAAACATATTTTTTCCTCAATTTAGAGTCATTCTAGGCACATTTTTCTGTGAAATGTAGAGAAAGATGCTACAAAACAGGAAATACTTTGCCTCTTTTTATGGTCATTATATAAGGCATTTGTTGGAAAGGTAGGCAGCACAGGAAGTTAAACACCAAGATTTTTGTTGGTGTGAATAACTAGGACAACAGAGATCAAAGTCTACACTTTCATTAGAAATATATGTAGTGCCGACACTTTTCTAAAGTGTGCGCTATTCTTTAAATTTAGTTTTTCCCAGAACTGTAACTGAGTTCTGGGGGTTAATTGTTCTAGGTTGGTACTTTGGCATCAATTTGGCTGGGCTGTACTGGAGTTCTGCCTGGTCATAGGTGAGGTGAGCACCTGTGACCGGCTAAGAATGCAGTCTGGTTGGACGTATTAGGTACCAATCTTTCTCTGAGCCAATCAGTGGGCGCGTCTGGTCCCGCTGTGTATTCCGGGAAGGGGTATTTAAGATGCTGGATTCACGTGCTCAGGTTTCAGCTTGCTCTTTAATTCCTGCTTCCGGTCCGGACCAACCCCGTGAGGGGTCCTGGACCCAGAAGTGTCTGCTGCCCCCGTAAGCATGGTCACCCTGACCAGCCCCAGAGGCCCTCATGGTCTGGGGTGGGGATCCGTCCATTCCCGAGCCTCAGAACTGGCTAGTTCGAGGCCCAGTAACTGAAGGAGGATTCTGAGGTGTCCCGGTGTTCTCTCAGGATTGGAGAGGCACAGCAACTCGTACAAGCGACCAGGGGAGGACTCTTCAGAGAAGGGTCAAGAGCCTGGGAGCTGAGATTGTATGGACACTAGTGAATCCGCATTTCCTACGGTATCGCCGAAACGGCTGGAAGATTCAGGTACCATATGAAAAGTTCTTAACCTATCCTTCGGTTACAACCTAGTCTGTGGCAGAGACTGTTCTAATTCTAATCACTTGTTGGCTGCTAGATCTACAGACAAGGGTTTATCCAACAGTGAAGTGCCCAATTGCGAGTGGCTACTCTCTGGGCTATCTAAGGAGACATTCATTTGATGTCAGCAGTTCTGAAGTGCCTGAGCTTTATCACCCATACCCTCTATTCCCAACTGAGAGACTGTGTTATGTTTGAATGTTTTTTTGCAAATAAAAATCCCAAAAAGGACTTTGAGTATCAATCTCTGAAATTACTGGGCACTAACCCTGGGAACCCCTAGACAACGAACAACGAGCTAGAAGGAGGAGGTAATCGGTAAGCCCAGAAAATTACATAGCCGCCCCGCAGGGGTTATGGTGCTACATATATAAAATAAGAATGGTGACTTTTGTATACCTACTTAAAATAGAACCAAAATGTTTTATGCTGTACTTTATGATGCACATGCAATTGAATTATATTTGTTTGTATAAAATTGCTTAAAATAAAATAAAATACAGAATAAAAATGAAAAAAAAAACACCAAGATAAATATTATAACTACAAACTGGTAAGCTGTGACCGCTGGGTGATTTAAAAATTGAAAATTGAATAAATATATTAATAATAGTAATTATTGTTATTATTATTATTTTATTATTTTTTTTATATACATTTTGATGTAAGAAGGCAATTGACAATGAGGATGGCAGCAACATTTAGCCAAAAGATTGGTACAAGAGTAACAGTGTTCATTTTAACTACTTGCCTACCAGGCACGAACACCTCCTTCCTGACCAGGCCATTTTTCAGCTTTCAGCGCTGTCGCATTTTGAATGACAATTGCGCGGTCATGCAACGCTGTACCCAAATAAAATTTTTATCATTTTTTCCCCACAGATAGAGCTTTATTTTGGTGGTATTTGATCACCTCTGCGGTTTTTATTTCTTGCGCTATAAACAAAAGAAGAGCAACAAGTTTGATAAAACATAATATTTTTTACTTTTTATTATAATAAATATCCAATTTTATTTATTTTTTTAAACAAATTTTTTCCTCAGTTTAGGCCGATACGTATTCTTCTACATATTTTTGGTAAAAAAAAAATCGCAATAAGCGTATATTGATTGGTTTGCGCAAAAGTTATAGCGTCTACAAAATAGGGGATAGATTTATAGCATTTTTATTATTTTTTTTTTTTTTTACTAACAATGGCGGCGATCTGCGATTTTTATCATGACTGCGACATTGCGGCGGACATATCGGACACTTTTGACACATTTTTGGGACCATTCACATTTATACAGCGATCCGTGCTATAAAAATGCATTGATTACTGTATAAATGTGACTGGCAAGGAAGGGGTTAACACTAGGGGCACATTGGCACCCCAGCTATGCCCCCTAGTGGCCAAAGTGTACACGACGTCATATGATGGCGTCCCGCCACAAGAGCCGCACCGTCCCGCCGTCATTTGACAGCGGGCGGTCGGCTAGTGGTTAATAGTATAGTTTAAGGTTGGGTTAGCGACATTGGGTCTAAGGACAAGCATTGAGCAGTACTTGTATGGATGGTGGTCGCCTGTTATTGAATAGCTGGAGGAAGAGGGGAAGGCTTCAGAAATATAAAGTATAATTTAGATGAAGGTTGGAGAGTTAGTTGGAGGGTCATCATTCAAAACTGTAGTCTGGTCTGATACCATTGAGTTTATGGAAACATTGTGTTAGGGATTGTTCGGTATCAGTATCCAAGGTGTGAATGAAAGATTTCCAGGCATTAAAACATTTTTGGACCTCATTATAGTAATGTAATGTATGTGTATTCATTTTAATTTATTGTATTTCAAAATACATTTTTAATGTTTTGGAAATCATTATGCCTTTGCCCGACGTAGTCTGCAGCTGTTCTGTGGCACAGTGGAATTCAATAGGGAACTGAATAATAATAGCAAAAAAATAAATCCCATGTTTATTTCTGTTATTGCACATTTATATAATGAATCCATGGAGAAATTAAAACCTCTTGAAAATTACATTAATAATTACATCATTGGTATAGCGATTACGGTTTGACAAATAAAACACAGCAGCAATTAACTTTAATTTGACTTCTGTGTTTTAAGAAATTTTGTGATAAAGCTATCTTTCCAAATAGTATGGAGTTTTAAAACGTCTAAATTACTAAATAAAATTTTTATATATAAAAATTGAAGATCATTGCAAGTTCACTTATCACCTATAAAAAGACCAAGACAGGACATATATAAAGACATATAATAAAGATATATTGTCAGGAACCATAAACCAGACGGAGACAGAAAATGCAGTTAAAATCACACCTTTAATGAAATAGCAAAAATAACACAGTTCAGGAATGTAGTCAAAAAAGGAAGCCAGGGTATGGAAGGCAAAGCGAGGATCAGGAAACCAGGAGTCAGCGAAATGAGGAGCAAAATCAGGACCAGGTTACAGAAAAGAAGTCGGCCAGGCCGAGTCATACACAAGAACACAAGTAGGAACACACTGGAGCTATTGACCACGCAAGGGCAAGGAGAAAATGAGTTAAGCTGCTTAAATAGCCAAAAAGATGGCTGTAGGCTGGACTCATAATGCAGGTTAATGGTAACCAGGTGAGTCACTGTGAAAAGAACAAGCGGCTAGTAATTTACTAACAGCTGAGCACTGAAGGAAAAGAGCTGCCCGTAAGTAGCAGAAGCCAGCCCTGACAAATATATATATCTTTATAATAATCCTGATAAAGGATCGGGAAGAAAGGAAAGAGACAGGATAGAAAGGAGAAAAAGTAAAAATAAAAAAAGTAGTGGAGGAAAGGTTAGTAGCGGTGGGGGGGTTTAAATGGGAGGAATGGTTTCCCGCTCTGCATTACCCTCTTAGCAAAGGCATATGTTGTCGAGTTTTCCTCAGGACAATGGATGTGTGGATAGGTATACTAAGTTGTAAATTTGGGGTGGGATATCATTTATATAGATTAATCAAACTCTCATAGGCATCATACCGCAAAATATGTAAACAAAAACAAATAGAAGAGTAACAGGACTTTAAATATGCCCATGAGAGCCCAGTAAGCACTAAATAGTTTTGTAAAAAATACAACATTTTTATTCAAACGATACATTAAAAATGTATCATAACATGTACCACACAACACACGATTAAAATATGCACATAATACAGAGCCTAAATATACTTGATCAATAGCAGGCTGGTCTACGCGTTTCACAGGAACGCCCACTTCTTCAGGACCGAGTAGACTGAATATCACAGAAAGCTCTGATTAAATATATCTACAGTAGTAAAAGGTATCCACTAGAAGAGAATATCCATAGTATACAAGGAAAAAGAGAGTAAGTGAAGACATAAAATATCCTGGTGTAGATATGGCTGCCAGGCCAATGGGACACTTCCAAGATCCAGGGGATAGAACTATTGGAAGCTGCAACTACAAGTAGCCAACAGTGATCGATGATAGGTTTGGAATTGGATATGTATAAATTCCCCTGTGTTGGATAGATAACGCTATATCCAGGGTCCAATGCTGTCCCAGGTAAGTATGATTTACTCAAGTACACTCCATAGAAAGGTAAATGCCTCCCAGCCGGGAGCTCAGGGTAATAGAGGCTTATGCTACAAAGGGTCCAGGCAAACTGTTATACAGTAGAAAACATGTACAGTAGTCCACCCAGTAGAACTATTTTGTCTGAAGATCTCCTTGATTCTGTTCATTGTAGAGTTAAGATTTATCATATGTCCAATGTATTCAATTCTCGCAAACCTGTGTGATAAAGTTAGGGGTTCCTGTCTGCACCAAAGAGGGATTCAGTTCTCCTGATAAGTCCACAAAGAGCATTCAAAATGTTATCACGATATTCTGACAAATATACTATTAGAACGAGGAACAATTTCCTGCATCTACCCATCACATTACTCAGTACAATCTTGGTAAAACAAGAACGATATTACTTTAATTAGATACATGAAAGCTAATTGCTGTGATTATTGATTATTAGTACACAACAGAATACAAAAAAAATCAATCCTAGGAAAAACACATTAAGACTATTAAGCAAGACACAGGGAAGAACAATTCTGCAAAAGCCACTGTCATTGAAGTGAAAAATTAAAGCATATCGAAAGCTATTTAGAAATACTTTTTTCTTTTTTTTTGAGATAGAAGACTGTCAGGTATTTATTGCTCATTCGCAATCCATCGCACACCTAATTCCTCAAATGCAAGTGTGCACATAAATTGCCAGACCGCTGTCACCTTGAGCAAGGGGGCCTGCGTGTCCCTGAAACATCAGTGGAATGTTGTTTAATTCTTTGATGCTTCAGTAAAAAAGCTTAAAGGATACTCTTTTGAATGGCTTGGGCATTTTTTGTATTTAGGCTTTTATTGCTGCCTGCTCCTCTACTAGAGAGATTCACCCTCTCTATTCACCCTGTCATAGTGTCCATTGACAAAATCCAAAATTTTACATTTTTAACAGGAATTGAGGGAAAATCTAGAGGCAATTGTTCAGGTGACAACTGTCTAAGCCCCCGTACACACGGTCGGAAATTCCGACCACAAAATCCATCCGATTTTTTCCGACGGATTTTGTCTGAAACTGGTATTGCACACACACGGTCGGACAAAGTTGTCGGAAAATCCGATCATTCAGAACGTGGTGATGTTACTTGCGTACGACGGAGCTACGTAGAGGCTAGTAGCCAATAGCTTTGGTCTCGTAATTTGTACTGAGCATGCCTGGCACTTTGTCCCTCGAAATTCTCTTCAAACGATCGGAAAAAGTACGATTGGATTTTGTTGCCGGAAAATTTTAGGTCCTGCTCTCACAGAAAAAGCCCGCTAGAGCCCACACACGATCGGATTTCCCGACAACATAATCTGATCTGACTTTTTCCATCGGAATATCTGACCGTGTGTACGGGGCATTACACGTATTAAGAAGTAAACTTGCAAAGATAAAAAAGCCGGCCGGCCGGCAAGCGAACACCTATCCACTAGGGTACACAGCGCAATGACATCAGCACGCCACTCCTCCCGACGCGCATTTTGTCACACTCTGATGTGAGGACGACGTCAGGAGTAAGTGCAATCTTTTATCTTTCATAAATGCTTTTAATGTGATTTACACTATGGTGCGTTCCTCTTCATTTTGGGTTACCCTCTGGTCCTCAATCGAGACCACTGAATGATCGAGTTCCCTTGGCTGTTTGCTGTGTGCTCCTGTTACAGCAAGCATTTGAGAGTTGCCATCTCCATTTCTTTGAAACAAGGCCTTGGCGGGGTTAATAGCCACAAGCTCATATTAGCTTGCCTCTGGTAAGCACGCAATCTATGCGGTGGAGGAGCACAAGTTTGTGGTGTTGTCACAAGTTTTATCAAGATTTCACATGTTTATTTTATGGACTAATCTATAACCTCTTGTGGTGTTGGGAGCAATTTTAACATATATGCACATATATTTGCACTTTTTGTGTGTTTTATCAAATCTGTGGTTAATATATTTTTTTAGCGCAGCCCCATTTCTATCTTTATCTATCATATAGCCTTTATCATGAACTTTGTTTTATCAATTGAAACTGATTAAAGAATATGTAAACTTTTCCTGCTTGGTCCTTTTTTCTGTTAAATATACCAAACAAATATATCAAAAAATTTGTTTGATAATTCCAAAGAAAAAAAAACCCTGTTGAACTTGCCAGAAATGTTGTCAACTAATGACATCCTCTGTTTTCCTCCGGAGGACTGAAAAATGACACCCCTCTATGTTATAAAAATTTGAGAATGGCGGGGTTTGGTGGTCCTGTCTTGTTTCTGTTCTAAAGAAGAAAGATGAGTAAGAGTTGTCACCCTAGGATTGGAAGTATTTTATTGGCAGAATCACCATGCGAAAATATTGCAATATATTACATTTTTGTTTTTATTTAGCTTTGCTTTAAGAATTATTAATACAAGTAATAAGTCAAATGCCCAAATCATTTTAGTTTCATGCTAGGATTACTGTAGGGTGCAATACATGCCTGAAGGTTATCAATGCGGAGTGCAGTAGGTCACGTAAGAATCTTAAGTATTAATTGTGAGAAGAGAATATGAAAAGTTTGTATATGTATTTTAATAAAGTATTTTAATAAAGTCGAACACAATTTACGCATCCATTCCTACAAGTAAATTGGAAAATCTATGGATTTTTATCATCCACTACTAAACAGTCCAATCCACCATTGACCACACATATGGCAATTTCAAGCTTTCTATCACAAAAATGTCTAAACAGAGGAATGCAACCTAACTAAAAGTCTCTATCAAGTGATCTATGGTGTTGAAAGTAGACTGTCTTAATCCATTTGATTGTATTTGCAGTTGAAATTGGTTGAAAGTGGTTACAATTGTGTGGCAATTGTGTGGCCAGCACGCAATCTAAAAAATTTGCAGGTAAAGACATAAGGACCCATGAACACAAAATTTGTACCCGGAGAGAGAGTTGTATTTTATTTATTGATAGTATGCTGAAATCAAAGGACCATTTTAGATAAACAATATCTTATGATGTCCTTTTTTTAAATAATGCAATGTAATTCTTACCATTATAGATTTGTTCTACTTTCCATTATTGAATAGGTTGTATGTAAGATGTAAAACAGTTTTAATATATTAATATTTTAGTGTTTTTTTAACTTTAAAGTGATTGTAAAGGTAATTTTTTTTTTTTAAATAACAAACATGTCTACTGTATACTTACAGCCGCTTCCCAGGGGGGCCCCCGTGTGTGCTCACAACCGAGCCCCGCTGCTGCATCCATTGACACAGACAGCGGGACTCAGCCCGCCCCCTACTCCCTCATCACTGACTTTGATTGACAGCACTGGGAGCCAATGGCTCCCAGTGCTCCAGCAAAGCCAGTGAGACCCAGAAGTGAGGGGAGAGAAGAGCTACAGATGTGTAGGGTGCTGGATTGAATTAAGGGCTCAGGTAAGGGGGGTGTGAGGGGGGACACTAACACCTAAACATTTTTTATCTTAATGCAAGGAATGCATTAAGGTAAAAAATGTTTAGGCTTTACCACCACTTTGAGCGTATAAATATTTTAATTTAATCACTTATTGACATAATAACATCTTCTATACATTCACATAAGGACATGACACATAATGGAAGACAAACATACAGGGTACATATCCAGTGGCCCTTTACTTTTGCCTCCTTTGTTCTTATATCTAATTTTTAATCTTCTCATCACTATTGCCCACCTTCTTCCATTCTATTACCCACTTCCTTTATTGGTTCTTCGCCTTATCTCCCCTACATTGCTGTCAAAGTTAATGACCCCTTTTATTTGTAATGTCATTGCTCCTACCACTTTCCCTCCACACCTTCCCCCTCATTATTCAAATTGTGCCCCCTAATTATGTCCCCCCATCTTACATCCTACATTTGTATTTTAGTGCTTAAGTGCATTGGGATCTAGAATTGAATTAATGCTCCATGGACTTGTAACTGTAAAAAATGATTACTCTTGAGAAATTCCCTAGGTAGAAAATAGAATAAAAATAATCATCAAGGCCACTCAGTTGGCAGTGTGATGGCAAAGCACAGATTCAACAAACCCCAAAAATACCAGAACATTGGTAATTTCATGAGACATTCTTTTTAGGGTCTCTGCAGCATATGTTTTACTTTAATGCAACAGTTCTATATGCATATATAATTTCATGAGACATTCTTTTTAGGGTCTCTGCAGCATATGTTTTACTTTAATGCAACAGTTCTGCTTCATTGTGTATAGAACGATTTAATTTACAGAGCATTAAATGCGCTTGTTTCAGGTAATGTTTATGTCCAACTATACAGGAATCAGTCTAGACGTTGTCTCCACTTAGTTCCAGAAGACACGCCATCTATATCTCCCAATCAACCAGTATGGAATAACCCTACGTTTACTCACTTTTTGAGCCTTCCGGGCGCCTCTGCCTGGGACGCAAAGGGTCTAAAATATGTACATCAACTATATGAACAGGGGACTTTTAAGCCCTTCAGCACACTACAACAGGAGCTTGGGGTGCCGGGGACCTGGCACTTCAGGTATCTTCAATTAAAGCATGCAGCAACGGCCCAATTAGGTCTTAATAATGTCAGGTTTCAAAACTCTACGCTAGAAGAGGCACTTTTGCAACCCGAACATTCGGGATTAATCTCAGGGTATTACAGACTCTTATCACAGGGGGGCACGGGTCAATTACAGAAAGTGAAAAGTTACTGGCTTATGGATATACCGGATATGTCAGATGAAAATTGGGAAGAATTTATGGACACGTACTTTGCCACCACCATATCAGCCAGGGATAAAATGATACAGTTGCTTGATACTTGATACAATGATACTTTCATAGAGTTTACTACACACCCCTACGCTTATTTTGCATGAAGAAAATAAATAGCTCTATCTGCCATAAATGTAACAAACTTACAGGTGACTTGCTCCACATGCTCTGGAACTGTGAAAAGGTACGCCCATTTTGGTCACAGGTAACCCGTTTCATAGCGATTAATTTTGATCTACCAAATATCTGCAGTCCTAAGTGGTGCGTACTGGCAGTCTTCGAGGAGGTGGACATGAGCACATACCAAAAACAATTTCTACGCCTTTTATTATTCTATGCTAGGAAAACGGTGGTTATGCAATGGATACACTCTACACCGAATTCTCTGAACTTATGGAAGAATGTAATTAATCAGGTACTGCCTGTTTACAAACTGACTTATGAGGCTAGGGGGTGTGCGGCTAAATTCGAGAAGATATGGGGAAAGTGGACAGATCTTGTAGATGCTTGCGAATACCCTGAAGTGGACTAAACTCCTGGTGTGTGAACAATACCTTATACTGTTTAGAATAAATACTCATAGGCCAATATCTACAGGGGGCAGAATGAGAATAGAAAGAGGTAAAGGACTCTTTGCTATGCGAAGGCACTGATGATTTTCTCAAGGTGTGATTATGACTTCTGATGCTTGTTGATCAATGTAAACGATGCAATGATACCGTTATTAATACTTGAGGGTGTAGTGACATGAATAAGTACAAGTTTATCTTCATTACAGGGTTAATGTCTTAGAACCTCCTGTTTTGTTTTCGATACCACGATTGTCAAAGATATGTTATGTATGGAAGTATTTGTTTAATAAGGAGAATGCTCCGACTGGAATATGCTAAATTGGTTATGTAATACGGTTGTAAATTCTGTATGTAATGAAGATTAATAAAAACAGTTTTAAAAAAAAAAAACAAGAATCAGTCTACTGGGTGAAGGTGAGCTCTTGCCACAATGTAACCAGCATACTTGTTTTTTTTAAAAGGAAACGTTTATTGATTACAAGAGTAACAGCCAAAAAGGGTTATACAGTTTGTACAAATGAAGAAAGTACAACAAAAATAATGGCCATAATACTTGAAAGCTATGCAGACATACCCCCTGGTGTGCCCCACCCGTGGTAGGGGTAAGTCCAGGCTCGCAGTTGCTGCTCCGTCTTCTGCTGCTGTCAACTTCTCTGCCATTTGTTCGGAATCCCACATCACTCCACTTTGGTCATTGGGTGGCCAGTGATGATAACACATCAGTACAGGAGTTACATTGCCATGGCACCTGACAGATCTAACAGATGCCAGGAAGGAGCCAGAGATATACATTACA
This sequence comes from Lithobates sylvaticus, assembly GCA_028564925.1. Classification (NCBI taxonomy): domain Eukaryota; kingdom Metazoa; phylum Chordata; class Amphibia; order Anura; family Ranidae; genus Lithobates; species Lithobates sylvaticus. The sequence goes on along the minus strand of CM053037.1, from coordinate 169,609,100 downwards.
CAGCGCATGCACCGCAGGCAGTGGAAACTAAATAGAAAAGACTTTGCATTTCTTTTAAAGCAAAATCAGTCTACCTCCAAATTTTATTTTGAGTTTAGTCCCACTTTAACCCTACAATATGTTTAATAGAGGTTTCCCTTTGAGATATCTCCTATCACTGTTGTGTCTTGAGACAGGAAGTAAAGATAAATCCCCCAGTCCTTACTTTATCGATGAAAAGAACGTTTTGAATTTAGGTCTACTTTAAGCCCCAAGTAGAAGACACTAAAATGTTAATCAGAATTGCAAGTATATTTTAATTTTCCTCTTTTATGGGAACATTTTCTGAACTAGATCTGAGATATTGCTATTAGAGTTTGCTTTCCGTATCTCTCCATATCTGAGATTGAGCAGAGCTGATGACATTTTAGTGTATTCCTGTTTATCATTGTCCATTTTGCAGGCTGCAGGTAGGGTGGTGACACCATTGTATACCTTACATGTCACAAACAAGCGGTGTCACCTACAGTGGTGTATTTATTTAAAGTGTATAGAAAGCCAAACCTCTTTTTCAAATTTAGAGCAGGGAAGTATTACAACTCATATACAGTGTTTTTTGCAATCTGTGTCCCATTGGGGAGATTTCCCCTGATTTCCTGTCCTGGAGACGCAACAGGAAATTAAAGAAAATCTCTCCAAAGTGAACAAAATTCCTATCTTAGAGAACTGCTACAGGTATCTGAAATATTTAGGGTGTGTTTTCCTAGATATCATCTACATATGTCTTGTCTCTTAGGCCCCTCTCGCACTGACGGACCATTCAGATCCGCCTGTCAGTTTTGACGGCAGACCTGAACGGGCATTCCATGTTAGTCTATGGAGCGACGGATGTCAGCGGAGACATGTCCGCTGACATCCGACCCGGTCCGATCCGCCAAAAGCTGGCGGATCGGGCGAGATCTGATGAAAACGGACATGCTGATCTTTCATCTGATCTCTCCATAGAGACCAGCGGCGCTCAACAAGCCCCTCCCCGCTCAGTGAGCAGAGAGGGACCTGTCATCCGCCGGCTCAGCGGAGATTAACGGAGTGATCTCCCGCTGAGCCGGCGGACAGAGGCGGACTCCGTGGAAGCGGAGTCCGGCTCGTGTGAGAGGGGCCTTAGTGGACCAGAATTCGTTTTTAATGATTCCTTTCTTCTTTTTTTTTTCTTTTTCTATGTAAACATTTTACATTCGTATTCCTTTATGTTTGTAGCACCAGATTTAAAAGAAAACTCTTGTACTGGAAACTTGATTCTAGTGAAAAATTTAATTTTTAGTTAACGCTAAAATTTGTAGTTGAAAGTTCAGCTAACCCTAAGTATTTTTTTTATTAATTCCCTTATTCCCTTACATATACTTTAAAGCATCTCTAAACCCCATTACATTTGTTTTCAGGGTTTAGATCCTTATTTTTTTCAATTCATTTGACACGGTAGCTATTAATGGTGCTGTCAAGAATGTCAAATGAATATGAGTATGACAAACCAAACCAAGGCTTTTGAATTTGTCCTGCTTGGATTTGGGAAGCTTAACCAGTTTAGGACTTTAGTCTTCATGGTCTTTTTTACTATTTACATTGCAACATTGTTTGGAAACCTCCTTATCATCATCTTAGTATCGTCAAGTCATCACCTCCATACTCCAATGTATATCTTTCTCATTCATCTTTCTATATGTGACATTGTGTTTACCACAAACATCGCTCCTGAAATGCTTTGTCATATACTAAATGAAGTTGGTAAGGTGTCCATGGCAGGCTGCATATCACAATTCTATCTGTATGGGTCTTCTACAGTTGCAGAGAGCTTCATTCTGACTGCCATGTCCTACGATCGTTATCTAGCCATCTGTAATCCTTTACGTTATACTTCAACTATGACACATGGGGTTTGTTTGAAGTTTGTAGGTGCCTCTTGGTTGGTAGGACTCTTAGTTACCCTCAATACTTCTCTAATGCTGTTTAGTAGTGATTTTTGTGGGCCGAACATTATTGACCACTTCATTTGTGAACTGGATCCACTTTTAAAACTTTCATGTTCCAATACTTCATTGTTGGAAACCTTAATCTTCATATTGTCCATCCCTATTATAGTTATTCCATTTGTGTTCATAATAGTGACTTATGTTTGGATCTTTCTAACTGTTCTGAAGATTCCATCTAGTACTGGGAGGCGAAAGACCTTCTCTACCTGCAGCTCACATCTGACATCAGTGAGCACCTACTATGGAACCCTGACTGCAATCTATGTTGTTCCAAATAGAGGCCATGCACTCTCCAAGGCTTTGTATGTCTTGTATACAGTGGTGACTCCATTATTCAATCCAGTTATCTATAGTCTGAGAAATCAGGATATGAGAAAGGCATTTGAGATGCTGTTAAACAAGAGAAAATAAAGCAGAGTTAGACCTTGCCCATTAGGGTAGGCTCTTGATTGGATCTACCAAGCTTGAGCCATCTACCGATTGTAGAAAACCAAAAAAATTTCCAACCATAAGACTTCAAAAAATTTATTTCCTAATATCAGGCTAAAACAATACATTACCAAACATACCAATTTGCCCCTTTTGTCATGTTTTTGTATTGATCTGTGTCGATTTTTTGGGGTCAAATAACTCTTTATTCCACAAATTTCAAGGTACATGGCAAAACAGACAGCAGACAAAATATACATTTCTGTACTGCTTTTAAAGCCAAAGTATTAAAAAAGAAACCCTAAACATATACATTAAATATAACTTGATGGGACTTAAAAACTAAGGGGCTTACAAATATAAACAAGGTCATGGAAGAAGGAGTAAAAACAAACCTTAAAGGAAAAAGGAGTAATGCCTCGTACACACGATCGGACTTTCCGCCAACAAAACCGTGGAATTTTCTCCGAAGGGTGTTGGCTCAAACTTGTCTTGCATACAAATGTTGGCCAACCATTACGAACGTAGTGACGTACTAGACGTACTACGTGGTTTTTCAGCTCTTTAGCGCCACCCTTTGGGCTCCTTCTGCTAATTTCGTGTTAGTAGCAGTTTGGTGAGTATTGATTTGCGCTTTTATTTTTGCGCTTTTTATTTAGCGTTTTTCAGTTCGTTTGTTTTTTTTTGTTTTTTTATTCTTTTTTTAAGGAATGCTGAATACACAATTGTGCAAGAAAAACAAAATGACAATCAACTGTATCTGTTATTAGATATTCATAAGAACTCAAACAAGTCTATGTATATTGATGTGATAGTAATCAAAGATCTGTCAAAACATACTGATAAAGCAAGAAGTTGTGGTTAAAAGATTTCAACCAGATTTATCTACTGTAGCAGATCAACCCAGACAGTAAGGGCAGCCCTCTGTCCGGAAGGAAAAATATAAAAATAGACTGAACATAGTACTAATAGACCTGTGCTACTTATTTAGTGTGACCAACTGGGTGGAGGGGGATCTTCCGGGAGGTAAGACTAGCTTATCACTATTGGTCAAGTAACAAGGTAGTATATTTTAATAAACTGAATCTAAACGTCATCTTTTGTTTAGCATATGGGACACACTCCTAGGGACATGGGGTTGGTACCGCAATCCAGGTTTTTTTTTTTTATTTATGTAAAGAAAATGTGAGTGACACCATTGGTGTCACTGAAGAAAAGAAGGAATAGCGATAAAGAGGAGCAAGAGTGGGGAAATAGGAGGAAATCAGTTTGTTTGTAAACGGCCGTTCGTCAATCAGTCATGTTGCGGAATCAGAGGAGATAACGTGTTATTTATTATTGGCCTTGGAGTTATTGCTTTGACATTATTTTTTTGTGGTAACTTGCACAAATAATAAAAAAAAAAAAAGCATAGTAATATTATTCTTGATATCACTAGAAAAAAAAAATCCTTTGAAAATTTGTTTGCAATAACTCCATCAGTATCGCCAGCAAAGCAGCTTCATTATTATCCCATTAAAGAAGAAAATAATTGTGCTCTGCATTTGGAGATTTCATAATTAGCCGCGTCACAAATGTTAATTCTCCATTACAAACGCTAGTTTACAAGACCGACCGCTTCTGCTTCGAGCATGCGTGTTTGTACTTTGGACTTTTGTCCGAAGGACTTGTGTACACATAATTGGAAAATCACACAATTGTTGGACGACAATTTGAAGACATGCTAGCCAACATTTGTTGGCGGAAAGTCCGACAACAATTGTCCGATGGAGCATACACACGGTCGGATTTTCCGCCAACAGCCTGTCATCCAACATTTCCTGTCGGAAAATCCGATCGTGTGTATGGGACTTTAGAGGGAAAGGAGGATGGGAAGAGGAATCAGGTGAACAGCCAGAAATTTGGGGTAAACAAAATCAAAAAATATCCTGAAGCGCTACAAAAGACTGTAGTGTCATGTATGATTGGATGTAGCTGTGACGTAGACAATCCATGGTTGATAATGATCAAACTCAGTGCAGCTGGCACAACACTGAAATAATGTGGAACAAAAAAAAAAGAAAAAGAAGAAACAAAAAGAACTATAAGCAGTGATTTATGAATAAGATACAAAGTGTAGTAGTCATAAAAACTAGAACTTGTAACCATAGAATGATGGTCCAACCATGTTTATTCCATCATAGATATGATGAGCTGATGCAAAGTCTAAAATTCAGCAGGGAAACCTCAGATGGGGAAGAGGGTTGAACAGACATCTGGGGGGCTTGGTGGTATCATATGGAAGGCGCCAATGCCCATGTTGAAAAGGATGGAAATTTAGTCCGAAGGAGCCCAGAGGCTGTAGAAGATGATGATATAGCCGGGTCCAAGATGGATAAAGCCACAAAATGCGCTTCTGGAAGAATGGTCAAAAATTCCCATAGACACACTCCTAAACCTTGTGGACAGCCTTCCCAGAAGAGATGTTATAGCTGCAAATGGTGGGCCAACTCAATAGTGAACCCTACGGGCTAAGACTGGGAGGCCATTAAAGTTCATGTGCATGTAAAGGCAGGTGTCCCAATACTTTTGGTAATATAGTGAATGTCTGTATCTTCATAACCATAGGCAGAAAGAAAACCTTCTCCACCTTGCAGCTCACACCTGACCTCAGTCAGCACTTACTAGGGAACCCTCATCACAATTTACATGGATCCAAACAGAGGGCACTCAACAACAATAAACAAGGTTCTCTTTCTTCTGTACACTGCGGTAACACCATTGTTTAATCCAATTACTTATAGTATAAGGAACCAGGAGATCAGGAAAATTATTGAGATGGAGTTCAGTGCTATACGGTCTTATTTTAAATGTAAAAATTAGGAACAACACACTTTTCTCCATCAAACCCAAGAGGATAAGGGGACCTGTCAGATAATTCTCACTAGCCCAGCAAGAGCCTGTGTCAATGAGCTTTGGGTTTGTGGCCATGAGCAAATGCAACTTATTTTCAGATACATGACCCGGGTAGGGCTCAGGGGGCAGAGTGATATTGAACATTAAAACCAAAGACAATAAACCTCATAAATAGTACAATTTGACACAAATTATTTTCGTTAGAGTATTATGGTCCCAGCTTTTATTAAGATAATAACATAACATGATTTAGACACCAATTCTTCAAAAACATACAAATATTCTCATATAAGCCAGGTCCTTGACAGTGCCACCCAATAATAAGTTCTGTTGTAAGTCCGTACCAGTCACTAGCCATCTACTACCAGCTCAGTGGGTACATACCAGTAATTTTTACACCATTATTTACCTGGAATAACCCTTCGTAAGCAGAGATAGCCCGGTTATTAAAGGCACCCCCCTATCCATCGCCGCCTTCCCCTATCCATGCATCCGGCCCCTTGCAGGATGCCGGATGCATGAATTAAAATGGCGTTTTTTTTTTTTAAGCACCTGATTGGAGCTAAAGGCTCTAATAGGCTTCAAAATAGGATGGGCTCAGAGCGCAGAGAATGCAAACGGAGCCCACCCAGTTGCGTTACAACAGCGAATGAATATTCGCTATTGTAACACTGATCCTCCTCCCAGCCAATCAGGAATCTGAGTTTTGAGACCGTCACATGATTGGCTGAAAGGACGGGCGATCCTATTGGAACACCTAGGAGGAGGGGAGGGGCCTCATACTGGAAGCCGCAGATGGAGAAGAGGACACGGAGCTGCTGCATGCTGCCTGCCACCCAGTACCCGCCTAGATGGGGTAAGTGCCGGACTGACCGGCAGACAGCGGGGGGAGGGGGTGCCGCCGGCCGTTTGGGGGGGTGGTTGTTTGCTGCCCCCCCTCAAAAAAAGAAAAACACCAGCTGCCACTGTTAGTAAGTACTTCCTTCATGAACACCACATAATCATACATATATGTGACTATTAAGGGTAAAGAGTTCTTTACATGGGAATGTGTCTGTAGTAAGGATATAAATCAATACCCCACCCCATTTTTAATGAATAGAAGAACAGAAAATTTATAGTTTCATCAAGGACGGTAATAAACACATGGGCACAAGACATAGAGGTATTCTTCACTTAGTCCTGAATTCTTTCAAAGAGTGGTCTGTGAGCTGATCCTAATTATAGTAAATGTAGTTGCCCCAAGGGGAAACTTATCCATCTTCTTTGGCATTGTTCCAAATCAGTTTGTCCATTGACCCAATAGCATGTGTTATTTTGACCCCTCCTCTGTGGACAAACCTTGGTCAATAGCAATTACTAGGTCTCTTTTCGCAACCTGTAGACTGATATCCCTATAATGGACTTTGGCAAACCCACCTATCCAAATTATTGGATATCAAAGTTTAATAAATATATCCAGTTAGAAAAAAACACTTAGTACCTGAAAGAATGCAAGGCAAGTTTGACTTTATCTGGTTATGTTGGACTTATATGGAGTTGATATGCCCTCTACTAATCAATTAATGGTGGTCTGCTGTGTCATTCATTGGCTGTTTAGTGTCACATGATTTACTGTAGGCCAGTGGTTCTAAACCCTGTCCTCAAGTACCCCCAACAGGCCATGTTTTGGCAATTTCTCTTAGATGAAATAGCTGTCCAAAATACCAAGCCATTGACTCTGATTTAAAGCACCTGTGCAAGATAAATGAAAACCTGCAAACATGGCCTGTTGGGGGTACTTGAGAAGAGGGTTAAGAACCACTGTTGTAGGCCATCTAGCTGTCATTGAGTAATAATTATAATGACATCCCCATGTTTTGAGCTGTATCTGGTTTACCTTTGTTCTCCCTTTTTTTTTTTTTCTTTCCACATTGTATTGCTGTATGCTGTAGAGTCTCTGTGTTTTTCTTATGTACAACAAAAGATTTAATAAAAAATGATGATTGATAATAGGATATATAGGAATTTGGAAATAAATACGTTTATCTAGATATTTGGTAAATATAAAATCTATGGTTATTTTCATTAACATAAGCCTTGGCAAACAATCATAATTTAGCCTATATTGTGCAATTGTTCAATTTGTTATAAAGGGGCCTATGGGCCTCGAATTCTTGAACTTGTCTATTGCTTGTTCCCAGCTGTTATCATTAAACCTCCTTCACTGGGGAGCCTGCCTGCTATGATCATTTGTTGTTCTTCTTCAGTCCCGAAAGAGCTCCTTATTAGACTATGGAGACTGCTCCTCCATGATTTTATCTGTTTTATAAATGCTTAAAAGCTTCTCCTTTAATTATCGTCATCTCTGAACAAGAAGATTGAATATGAAAATCGCTTTTGGTGCTCGAACACAGTAATTAATCTAAACCATATCTACAGAAAATATCTGTTAGTAAAGGGCATCCAAAACCACATGTTGGTAGTAACACAAAGGGGTTGATTTACTAAAGACAAATAGACTTTGCTCTTTGCAAGTACAGTAAAACCTTGGATTGCGAGTATAATTTGTCCTGGAAGCAAGCTTGTAATCCAAAGCACTTGTATATCAAAGCAAATTTCCCCATAAGAAATCATGGAAACTCAAATGATTTGTTCCACAATCATTTATTTATTCATTCATAAGTCCTCAACCTTCAATGTGATAGGTTGAGTAACCATAAAATGTCCATTCACAAATGGAAGCCTCCACAAAGGGATTAGAAGCAAAATCCAGCAGGAGCTACAAAGTATAAAAGAGAAGAGAGGCGCCTCTAAGTGTAGCAATATGGTTACATTTAATGAAGGAACAACATTTAGCAACTCACATGGTTGAGGATTAAAAGAGGCACATCTAAGTATGTGGGCATCCGGGGTAAAGCTGTCCACATAGACCATCCTCTGCACCACCGGCTCTCACCAATGTCAGTCTGCAATCTTGACCGGGAAGACTACTCTGCAGTAGAGCAATCTGAAAGTGAGGCTTAATCCACTCGTGGAGAGCAGCGTGGAAGGGACGACATTGATGGCGGTGCCAGGGGCGGACTGACCATTCGGCCACTTGGGCACTTCCCGAGGGCCCTGGGCAACTAGGGGGCCCCATCAGGGTTGCCAGCCTTAGTAAAACCAGGGACAGTATGTAAAAATCATTTTTTTTTTTTTTTACATCTGTTTCTGAAATGTCCCTTACCGACATCCTTTTGATCTAAAAGTCCTGAGATTATAGCTGCCCCACCTCTCTAGCACCTTCTCAGCCAATAGAAACATGTCTGTGTATAATGTGTGTACATGTATGTGTATACTGTGTGATTGTATACTGTGTGGCCCCATAATCTCTGATTGCCTGGGGGCCCCATAATCTCCTTTTGCCCGGGGCCCCATGAGTTGTCAGTCCGCCCCTGGGCGGTGCGTAGACATGTGCACACTGAAATATTTAATTTCGGATTTTCGTTTTCATCAGAAAAATAAATTTATTTAGTTACTCCCGAAATTCGTTTTTATTTATTTTGATTTTCGTAAAAAATTGCATTCGTCCGAAAATCCAAATTAATTAAGGTCGAATCTGTCATTGAAGGCTTATAGTGTCTGTCGAATGTTCAAAGAAGATTCGACGGAGCAGCTAAACTGTACGACTCTGTATAGTTTAGTTGCTCCGTCGAATCTTCTTAGAACTTTCGACAGACACCATAAGCCAAAGATTCGACGTTTGTATGTTTTTCGCTGCTTTGTCGAATCTTTGTCGTTCATGTTGAATGTATATAGTTCAAACAGAAAATGGACTGGTGATAGTGATCACTGATCAGACAGGTAACAAGATAGGGTATATAGAATCTATATAGAATCTCAATCTATAATATAGAATCTATAATAATAAATCCCCCCCCCCCCCACAACACGGGCAGCCTCTGAGGCTATCACAACACCATCAACACTAGTATCACTATCAAGTTCATAACACTAACACAATAGCAGCAGATTATTACGAATAAGTTAGGTTGAACTGTAGCTTGCTTCACTATTGTTCTGCTGCTGTGCTTATGCTTAATTGCTAAATAATTCAGGTTCTCTGACAAACGGACCAGCTAAGATTGACTGTCTTCTGAAATGTGTGTGTGTCTCTCTCTGCTAGCAATCGTAAGTGAAAGTAAGTTGGCTGTATGTGTGTACTTAGTTCTAGCTATTTTACTGCTCCTCCTCTTTGGTTACAATCAGCCAATAACATTCATCATCATCATTATTTTTATTTTACTTCCCCCACCCAATTCCAGCAGCAATCTTTTCTCTCTATGTTGAATCTTTTCTCTCTATGTCGAATCTTTTCTCTCTATGTCGAATCTTTTCTCTCTATGTCGAATCTTTTCTCTCTATGTAGAATAATCTTGGACTAATAGAGTTAAGGTTAGGCACACCACAGGTTCGATAGACACAGATTGTTATTGTCAGCGTCATGTCGAATCTCCTATCTATATTGAACTGTTGTCACAACGAAAACGAAAATAAAGCATTTGTTTATGTTGGATCTTACGTTTTTCGGACTCTGCACTTTCGTTATCGTTTGTTAAAACGATAACAAAAATACCTGAAATTCGGACAAAAATGCATTCGGACGAAAACAAATGCACATGTCTAGTGGTGAGGAGGATGGTCTATGTGGACAGCTATTCCCCGGATGCCTGCATACTTAGATGTGTCTGTTTTAATCATCAACCATGTGAGTTTCCAAATATTGTACCTTCATTAAATGTAACCATATTGCTACACTTAGAGGCGCCTCTCTTCTCTTTTATACTCAGATGTGACTTGACGCTACTTGTATATCAAGACATCGCTAATATATCAAGTCAAAATTTATAAAAAAAATTTGCTTGTCTTGCAAAACGCTCTCAAACCAAGTTACTCTCAAGCCGAGCTTTTACTTTACAGTTGATTCAGAGCTTAATAAATGAGGGGAAGTTCTGCTGACGTTTGCCATCCAATCAAATGCAAACAAAAATAATGTTTTGTTTTTTTCCTTGCATGTACTTGGGTATTCAATGTAAAGTGAATCTTCTCCTCATTTACTAAGCTCTGGAGCACCTGCACTTGCAAAGTGCACAGTCTATTTGCCTTTAGTAAATCAACCCCAAAGTGTTTTCCACGATATTCCATACCTCCCAACTTTTTATGATGGGAAGGAGGGACACCTATTAACAAAAATTTGTAAGCATAGGACACACACCCCTGCCACGCTCCCTTAAAGGAGAATTCTACAAAAAAAGTTATTTGTTAAACCCACAAAGGGCTTTTTTTTAACCACTATTATTCCTTTATATTGGATTTTGACAATTACAAATGCAGCAATTTAGAAATTGGATGAAAGATTTAGTACTAAGAAACTTTTTTAAAGATAAATAGTGCATTTTATATATATAGTTATATAGATCAGACAAAAATGAGGGACAAATGAGGAGGATTGAGGGACAGAGGGACATTGTTCCAAATCAGAGACAGTCCCTCCAAATCAGGGACAGTTGGGAGCTATGATATTCTATTCAAGAACAACAATAAAAGTGAAGTGGTTATCTGGTAAGAAGCATTAATTGATGTAAGTACATTTTACTACACACAGGGGGTTTTTTTTTCAACAATATGGAATATCTGGAGGAATATGTGGAATATCAAGATGGAATATGTGGAATATCTTGTGAATCAGGCTGCACGGTTGGCAGAGTCAGTATTAGGCTGGATCCTGGCAGAAGCAATCTAAATGGATTGGTGTTTAGCCACCTGTTGTATACAAAGCAGCCATAACATTAATAATACTCTGGGGCTGAACTCCAGGCAAAACAATTCTTAGTAGGCATTAGGATCTTTACATTCCATTTGCTAGTCTTCCTTTTTTTTTTACCTATGAGTCTCACAAAGTAGTAGAATAGGTGCTTTTTGTCAGTTATAAGGCTACCTATTTCTTGTGGAAAGACTGGTCACTGCAGCCTGCATGCTATCTACTGGGTGTAGGGTTGCCACCTGTCCGGGATTCACCCAGACAGTTCGGGTTTGGAAACATGCGTCCGGGTTTCAGACCGCCTGAAACCTGGACACATTATTCAGACCGTACTATGGCTTCCCAGCAGGGTTGCTGGCTGCAGGTGTGTAAGCCGAGAGTGTCTGTTACACTCTTTCACACTGCCCAAAGCCAGCACTAACAATCCCCCTCCCCACACACACACTGGAGAGGAGAGAGGACTCGATCTGCAGCTCTTCCACCCGCCCCTACCCCTCTGTGTCTGCCCACACTCCAATCCCTGGCGCTGTGGCTCAGAAAATGAAAGTGGGGGTGGGAAATTTGAAGTCCAGTAGCCTCAGATACATCTGATGAGAGGTGCTGCCTGCCAAGGGGTGAATGAGCTCACCATCCATCCTTGTCTATGACTGAAGTCTCCCCCTTTCTCTCTCCTGCCTCTGAGTGAGTACATTATGGTAAATCAGGGTTCTCAGAGAACCTCTTACATCAGAGTTTCCCTTTACACCAGAGGCCACAGTGTTCCCCCCTTACATCAGAGTCCTCTCCGTACATCAGAGTTCTCAGTGTCCCCCCTGAAATCAGGGTTCCCAGAGCATCCCTTATGTTAGAGCCCCCAGATTTCTCTCTAACATCAGAGTCTGCAGAGAGATGTAAAGGGGGACTATTTTAATTGATTAATTTCATAGGATTAGAAATGTTATTTAATTGCAAAATGTATGTATAGTTTATACTATAAAAAAACAAACCAAAAAAAAAACTGTGTACTGCTAAAGTGTTCGGGTTTGACTTGAAGAAAAGGTGGCAACCCTAACTGGGTGACCAATGGTGTTGCCTCTATATCATCTTTGCTATCATGTGATTCAGTATAGGGAGACAATATCAAGTGTTTATTTTTGATAAACAGTTCTGTCATTGCTGCACTTAGTAGTATACAGACATGGTATGTATATATATATATATATATATATATATATAATTACAGTATCTGACAAAAGTGAGTACACCCCTAATATTTTTGGAAATATTTTCTTCTATCTTTTCATGTGACAACACTGAAGAAATGACACTTTGCTACAATGTAAAGTAGTGAGTGTACAGCTTGTATAAGAGTGTGAATTTGATGTCCTCTCAAAATAACTCAACACACAGCCATTACTGTCTAAACCGCTGGCAACAAAAGTGAGTACACCTAGAATTTGCAAAGCTTTCAGCAGGCTTTGAACATCCTTCTTGAAGTTTTTAAAGTACCCTACACCTTAATTTTCAGATTTTAAGCTTAGGTTTAGGGGGATTGTTAACTGTTACTTTAAAGTAGCTGCTATCAGCCTTACTACACTCTTAAAGTAGTGTTAAAGTGATTGTAAAGTTTTGTTTAAAAAATAAATAAATAACAAACATATACTTACCTGCTCTGTGCAATGGTTTTGCACAGAGCAGCCCAGATCCTCTTCTTCTTGGGTCCCTCGCCAGCGATCGTGGCCTCTCCCTCCTATCGAGTGCCCCGGATGGATAAAACACTCGTGGACATCGCTGGAGAGAGATGGGGCTCAGGTAGGTAATTAGGGAGTGCTAGGGAGGCTGCTACACACAAAAGGTGTTTTATCTTTGTAGCACCCTCTAGTGTGCTAAGAGAGTAGTACTGTGTTTTGGTAGAATAGGTAAATTTCCAGGCTTGGCTGTTTTTGATCTGGGTCTGGGAGTGACTCAGGATAGAGGTGGGTGATTCACAGGCAGAATCACCAGGACCTCCCACTTCTTTCCAGAATGTTCTGGTGCTTTCTGGAAGGAGAGGTGGAGCCGTTTGGGGTGTTTCTAAGAAGCCTGACCAATCCCCAACTTGGATTGGCAGGGGGCAGGCCTCCTTAAATGCCTAGGGTCAGCACAGCTGAGGGGGGAGTTGTTCGGGAAGAAGTTGGAGATGGAGTGCTAGGCTGTCAGTGGCCTTGGAGGGAGCTCCCCAGTCTGGAGGAGGTGACCTTAGGCCTGGGATCAGGTGCGGACGGGACCCTCTGAGAAGGGGTGGAGGTGTCCTGGACTGGAGGACTGGGAGAAAGGAGAGGCCAGGGGGAGAGAGCACTGCCAGGCGAGTCTCCAGGGAGGAACTACAGGTGGCAGCCGGGAGGGCTGGTGAGTGATGCACAGTCACAAGGACTGGGGAGGAACACCTGAGAGGACTGGGAGAGAGCAGTCTGGGATGGGTGCAGAACCAGAAGAGTGGACTGTGGAAGAATGGACAGGAGAGAGAGGCAGCTGCAGCCATGAGGGCTGGCAGGGCCTGAATGGGTGGTGCTGGGAGCAGTAGCCACTAGAGTTGCCACCTCATCCCTTTAAACCCGAACACCTTTGAATTACACAGGTTCTGAGGCTAATTAAATGCAGATAAGGCACCAAGTGAGTTTAATTACCACCTTAATCAGCCACAGAACCTGTGTAATTAATATGTGTTTTGGGTTTAAAGGGATGAGGTGGCAACCATAGTAGCCACGTGTAGGACAACTAGCACCAAGGACTGTCATATTTTTGCTACACCATAGAGAACCTATGTCCCTACCCGCAAAGGAAATATTAAGGCCTGGTTGAGTCAGTGTTAGGCCTAAACCTGTGCTAGTTGGTCCTAAGAGTTCAAGGAAGTGGTGTGCTGGAGGTGTTGAGGAGGAATGGTCTGCAAGCAAGTGTTGTGCTGGAGTGAAGACTGGAGTGTATATACAAGAAGTTGGTCCCATGTAAATATTCTGCCAGTGGACATCCCATATTCCCTTATCCCATCCAAGTTAATTCCCCTCAGTAAAAAAACAAAACAAAGTTCATGGACTGTTTTCAGTCTAATGTCGTGTACACACGAGCAGATTTTTCGCCAGAAAAATCTTGGATGTTTTTTTCGACAGAATTCCGCTCAAGCTTGTCTTGCATACACACGGTCACACAAAAGGTCGCTGTTTCGACCGCCAAGAACGCGGTGACGTACAACACTACGACGAGCCGATAAAATTAAGTTCAATGCTTCCGAGCATGCGTCAAATTGTTTCCGAGCATGCTTAGGAATTTTGTTTGTCGGAATTGCTACAGACGATCGGAATTTCCGATCGGAACTTTTTCCGACCGAAAAATTGAGCACCTGCTCTCAATCTTTTGCTGGCTGGAATTCGGCCAGCAAAAGTCCGATGGAGCATACACAAGGTCGCATTTTCCGACTAAAAGCTCTCATTGGTCTTTTGCTGGCCGAATTTCCGATCTTGTGTACACAGCAAAAGAGTGACTGGAAATCGTGTGCCTGGCTGGGCAGGGCAAGGTGACAGGTGGACTACAATACTCAGCAGCCCTTACGGGGGTAACGCTACATCTTAATCCATAGAATGCATAAAGATAAAAAAAAACTTCTGCCTTTACGCCTTTAAAGCTTTCAGTGTTTTTTTCCCCTAAATGGTTAAAGTGACAGGTTCTCTTGATAGCCCTTTCGGCTTTCGCTCTTCTACTGCTACTACCTTCATTGCATTTCCCTGCTTCTCATCTTGTCTGTTCAGAATACCCAGTAAGGGGGAGAAAATGACCATGTGACCTTCACCCTTTGCTCCTCCTGTGCAGTATTCAATGCCTTAGCAGCCCATCGCCAAGTTCAGCCCATTACTTCTTTGATCTTATCCAGAGCTTTTAAAGTGAATGTACCCCTGTGGAGTTTTTATTTCTGACTGTGTACCCAATGAGGAGATTCACCTTCTCTATGTGTCCTGGTCTGTCACCAAAACATGAGCTGAGGGTAAATCTTTCAATGGGGACATATGTTTCGATGACCAAAAATGATTTTAGATTAGTTTTTCATTGCATTTGGCAGCCCATTCAAATGAACGTAACAATAATATGTGACATAGCCCACACTCTACAGCTGATTGCCCTGGTGTGAATGGGTCCTTAAACTCTGTTGCTATACAATGTGGCCAAACTATTCTACAATGCTATATTACCTACCTATCTCTGTATTTAAGTTGTAACCTGGATTGTAGCTGATAAACTTCTTTCTTTCTTGCTGCTGTATTATCCTTCTTCAGTGTGGACAGGGTTAAAGTGAATATTCTTTAACGCAGAAGTGCAGCAGCCATCTTTAAGGAGAGCACTTTGCAATGCTTGTTCATGGAAACAGGGCGATGCAGGGGGAAACCATCTTGGCTGGGTCTGGATCAAGTTGAGGACAGCGATTGGCTGATTCAACAGAGCAAGAGGAAGTGTGTCTGCAGGAAAAAAGGAAAGTCTGGGCCTGAAGCCAGCAGGTGGGGGGGGAAAGCCTAAGCTGCTGCTGCTGCTGGATTAATGAATGAACGGATCCCTGCTATAGCTGACCACAATTGGGTGAGAAAGCGACTAAGAACCTTCTCCCTGGTAGGGTGTGATTTGGATGCCTGTTAATATCACATTGTACTAGAGAGCACCCCCACTTCTTGTAAGGAAGGTAAAGAGGGATTGTCTTAGCAGGATTGAAAAAGAGACATTACTTCTTCTCTTTTACAACTGTTTTAGGATAAAAATGTTAGTACACATTGACACGGCTTGTTGCTGATTTTTATATCCAGTTCTTGCAAGATCCTAATTTTTAAGATATCTTAATTGGGGTTCAACACAGATATGAAGGCATCAAGGTCTATTGATTGCGCAATCAGTCTTTGTAGGCATTGCATGTCAGCCTTTACTGGCCCTATTTGCACGTACTGTGATATTTGACCCTGTTATTGTTCTTATTCTGTTGGATTTATTGTCCTTTGGTACACAAGCTGTTCAACACTTACTCTTTAATGTCATATTTTGTGCATCTTTAACCACTTTAATACAGGGTATTTTCACCCCCTTCCTGCCCAGGCCAATTTTCAGCGCTGTAACATTTTGAATGACGATTGCGTGGTCATGCAACATTGTACATTGCAACATCTGCAATTTTTATCGTGACTGGGACATATCGGACACTTTTGCACTAATTACTGTATAAATGTCACTGGCAGGGAAGGGGTTAACACTAGGGGCGATCAAGGGGTTAAATGTGTTACTTAGGGAGTGATTCTAACTGTAGGGGGAGGGGACTCACTTGGGGAGGAGACCGATCGGTGTTTCTATCCCCTCACAGGTTTGCACACACAGATCCACGGTCCTGCTATTTAACGAGCATTCGTGAGTGCCTGGTGGACATCGCGGCCACCAGGCATGTTCATCGACTTCTCGGTGACGCGGCGGGCGCACACACCCCCTATGCCGCTGAGAAGCGAGGACTTCATATGACGCCTGCCCAGGATGGGAGATTCCATCTGCGGACGTCATATGACAATGGGCGGGTAGGGAAGTGGTTAAATAGAAAGAAAAAAAAAGAGACATCACAGCAAACCCTCTCCCTGTCTGAGAACTTGAATTGAATCAATGCCCAAGTCTAAAGACCCTGAAGAGGGCACCCTGGGTCTGGTAAGAGACAAAAATTGCACAAGTTACCACTAGCCTACCGCCCACTGTCATATGACATGAGTCCATTTAAACAGGGCATGCGTGCGATCGTGTGCACGCAGCCCTGTACTGTCGGTGGCGGCGTGTCACGAGACACCGCACATCACCGACAGGGGTGAACAGCCACTGGACGTGGCTGTTTACCACGTGATTGGCCGTGATGAAGTCCCGGGAACACTGCTCGTCACAGACTGTGGTAAACAGCCATTGGCCGGCAGCTGTTTACCACATGATCGGCTGTGATCCTTTCACAGCCGATCACTAAATGTCAACAAACCGCGGTAACGAGATGTTACCGAGGTCTCCTCCTCACACACTGATCGTGTGTGAGAAGGAGATTGCGGTAACATCTCGTTACCGCCTACAGTGTACACCAATCACACTGATTGCCCCCACAATAAAGAGGACCGTTTACCACCTATCAAAGTACCTGTCACCACCTATCAAAGTACCTGTCGCCACCTATCAAAGTACCTACACAGTTCATCTGAGTACCTGTCACAGTCCATCGGAGTACCCGAGTACCTGTCACAGTCCATCAGAATACCCGAGTACCTGTCACAGTCCATCTGAGTACCCGAGTACCTGTCAGTCCATTTGAGTACCCGAGTACCTGTCACAGTCCATCAGAGTACCTGTCACAGTCCATCAGAGTACCCGAGTACCTGTCACAGTCCATCAGAATACCCGAATACCTGTCACAGTCCATCAGAGTACCCGAGTACCTGTCACAGTCCATCAGAGTACCCGAGTACCTGTCACAGCCCATCAGAGTACCCGAGTACCTGTCACAGTCCATATGAGTACCTGAGTACCTGTCACAGTCCATATGAGTACCGAGTACCTGAGTACCTGTCACCGCCCTTCATAGTACCCGAATACCAGTCACCAGCCCATCAGAGTACACAAGTACCTATCTGTAGCCCATCAGAGTACCCAAGTACCTATCTGTAGCCTATCAGAGTACCCAAGTACCTGTCACCAGGCTATCAGAGTACCCGAGTACTTATCACCAGCCCATCAGAGTACCCGAGTTCCTGTCACTAGCCCATCAGAGTAACCGAGTACCTGTCACCAGCCCATCAGAGTACCCGAGTACCTGTCACCAGCCCGTCAGAGTAACCAAATACCTGTCACCAGCCCATCAGAGTACCCGAGTACCTGTCTACAGCCCATCAGAGTGCACGAGTACCTGTCTGCAGCCCACGCCTCATAGAATATACGTTGGGGTGTTTGCTTGAATGAAATTAAATGAGATGTGTAATTTATGCTCCTAGAACGCCTGAAGGACGCAAGTTTCATATGGGTACAGTTTTGCATGACTGAGTAATTGTCATTCAAACTGTAATGCCCCGTACACACGGTCGGATTTTCCGACGGAAAATGTCCTATCGGACAATGTTGTCGGAAATTCCGACCATGTGTAGGCTCCATTGGACTTTTTCCGTCGGATTTTCCGACGGACAAAGTTTTATCTCCTGCTCTCAAATTTTCCGACAACAAAGTCGGACTTTTTCCGATCGTGTGTAGCAAATTCTGACGGACAAAGTGCCACGCATGCTCAGATCACATTACAAGACCAAAGCTATTGGCTACTAGCCTCTACGTAGTCCCGTCGTAGGCAACAAACGTCACCACGTTCAGAATGATCGGATTTTCCGACAACTTTGTCCGACCGTGTGTATGCAACACCAGTGTCGGACAAAATCCGTCGGAAAAAATCAGATGGCTTTTGTGGTCGGATTTTCCGACCGTGTGTACGGGGCATAAGAGCGATGAAAGCTGAAAATTGGCCTGGGCAAAAAGGGGGTGTAAGTGCACTGTATTGAGGTGGTTAAAGTGGTTCTAAAGGCTGATGGTTTTTACCTTCATGCTTTTTAATGCATGAAGGTAAAAAACATTCAGTATGCAGCTCGCCCCGCCACCCCCCAATATTTACCCGAGCCCAATCGTGATCAAGCTATGTGCACGAGAGTAGCTGCCCTCCTGAGTCTCTGCCTCCTCATTGGCTGATAGACAGCAGCTGAGCCAAGCCCTGGGGCTCGGGCATGAGCATGCACAAGTGCCCCCTAGCAAGCAGCTTGCTATGGGGGCATTCGAGGAAGAAGAGGAGCAAGTAGCCCCGTGGGGCATCACGAAAAAAGAGAAGCATTGGGTCTACTCTGTGCAAAACCATCGCATAGAGCAGGTAAGTATAACATGTTTGGTATTGAAACAAACAAAAAAAATCCACTTTAATCTTTTTTCTTCTGGGAACTGTTGTACTTTTTTCAAGGGTTCCATCTTTGCCGGCCAAGATTTTTTTTTCTTCTTCATCATTCATTGGCCAATGAGATAAAACGGGGACTGTTATAGCAAGTTAGGACTGTCTTTATATACTGTTGGTAGATAAAAGCAATTCAGTTATGTTAATTACTGATAGTCAGAATACTGCAGGTGTTTAACCACATCTCCCAAAGTAACCACATCTCCCAAAGTAACCACATCTTCCAAAGTAACCACATCTCCCAAAGTAACCACATCTCCCAAAGTAACCACATCTTCCAAAGTAACCACATCTCCCAAAGTAACCACATCTCCCAAAGTAACTTTATTGTCCTATTGATTGTTTGTATAAGTACACTTTCTTATTCCTTCTTCCTTAGGCTATGCTTTGTCTAATAAATTCTTTGTTGGTAAGTACTGGATAAGTAAGGTGTGTCATCTTCCGGTGTACAAAGAAATCACAAAACATTTCACCGTCTCCTCTTGGGGTAGCGCTACATACACAAATTCCAAAGTTGAAAAATGGCAAACACAACAGATGAAGTGCAGTTTATCCTGCTTGGATTTGGAAAACTATATAACCCATTTCCCACCTTCAGCGTCTTCCTTATAATTTATATTGTTACGTTGTGTGGAAACCTTCTGATCATTGTACTAGTGTCTACATATCACCAACTCCATACCCCCATGTACTTATTTGTTGCTCATTTGTCTATATGTGATATTGTATTCACTACTAATATTATACCTACCATGCTAAAAATTATACTAAAGGGTATGTATAAAATTTCCATGCCAAGATGCATTTTCCAGTACTATGTCTACAGCTTGTCGACCGCTGCAGAATGTTTAATTCTTACTGCTATGTCCTACGATCGATATTTAGCCATCACCAAACCGTTACATTACACGTCCATTATGAACCTCAGCGTTTGTCTTCAGCTGGTTGGTAGCTGCTGGTTAACTGGGGCTCTGTCAACTTTAATTATGGTATTCATGATATTCCTGCGACCTTTCTGTGGGCCCAATGTCATTGACCATTTCATCTGTGATGTTGCACCTCTCCTTAAACTGTCCTGCTCGGACACATTTGCTGTTGAAGTAGCCATTTTTCTATTCTGCATTCCACTGCTGGTAACTCCATTCATGTTCCTTGTGGTGACATGTCTGTATCTTCATAACCATAGGTAGAATACGCTCTTCCAATGGCAGAAAGAAAACCTTCTCCACCTGCAGCTCACACCTGACCTCAGTCTGCACTTACTTTGGAACCCTCATGACAGTTTATATGGATCCAAATAGAGGGCACTCAACAATAAACAAGATCCTCTTTCTTCTGTACACTGTGGTAACGCCATTGTTTAATCCGATCATTTATAGTATAAAAAACCAGGAAATTAAGAAAATTATTTTAAATGCAAAGATTAGGAATAATGTACTTTTCTCCATCAAACTGAAAAGGATAAAGAGACTATAGGATATCCTGTCAGACTATGGGGTCAATTCACTAAGCTTTACCTCATGCAGCAAGGGTATCACGTTACTCATTTGCATAAATTATCAATGCGGTAAATAAAGTCCAATTCATAAAAAAAATAACAAAAATAAAGATTTTGCGGTAAACAACAAAAAGAGAAAAAAAAATTGGCGGTTAATATTGCAAAAAATTGTGCTGATAAGTCCAATTACCAAACTAAACAGGAACTTAAAAAAAAAACGTGCAATATTTAACACCACCCTTTTGGTGGCAGTTACCAGTGCGGTACCAGAAAGAGGGGCCAATTCAAACCCTCAGAAAGGGGTATTCCACCCACTGAGAGCCTAATTCCACTTACAGAACACCCACAGGAAGGGGTACTATTCTACCCACAGGAAGGGGTGCAATATTACCCTCAGAGAGGGTCTAATTCCACCCGCAGAGGACCAAAAGAAAGTTGACACTCTTCAACCAGCAGTGGACACACAAAAATGTGGTATTATACATCCCGAGTACAAGAGTATTTTTTTTTTTATTAAATCAAAAAGGCATGACGTGCAGTCCAAATTAAATGCAATAAATTGGCTGAAATTTAACATCAAGAACTTAAAAAACTTTGTTTACAAAAGTGCAGCAATGGAGTATGTCAACCATGACAATTACTCCAGCTAGAATTGACCTCTTGAAGTGACCACTGTAATATTTTGGTTATATATACCATAGCTCCCAACTGTCCCTGATTTCGAGGGACTGTCCCTGATATGGAGCAATTTCCCTCTGTCCCTCATTTTTCCTCATTTGTCCCTCATTTTGGTCTGATCTATATAGTTGTATATAAAATAAACTTTTTATCTATCAAAAAGTGTTTTCCAGCACTAAACCTTTCATCTGATTTCCAAATTGCTGCATTTGTAAATTCCAAAAGCCAGTATAAAGGAATAGTAGTGGTAAAAAAAAGCACTTGTGGGTTCAACCAATCTTGATTTTTTGTACAATTCTCCTTTAAGGGACGTGGCAAGGGGTGTGTCCTATGCCTGCATACTTTTGCTGATAGGTGTCCCTAATTCCCATCTTAAAAAGTTGGGAGGTAAGGGGTGCACACAGTGGGATGAAGTCCTGATAAGAGCTGTCACAGGAGGGCCCTCACACAGGACACATGGCAGGCAGGGCAGTGAGGTTGGCACACACAGGGTGATCAGGTTCTTGTTCTTAGGGGTGGTGGGGTACTGATCCCCAGGGAAGATGGGGTCCCTAGGTGAGATGAAGTCCCTGTTGCCAGGGGAGATGGAGTTCCTGCCCCCAGGTGAGATAGGATCCCTGTCCCAGTGTGAGAAGGGGGTCTCTGTCCTCAGGAGAGAAGGGGGTCCATGGTCCCTGTCCCCAGGAGAGAAGGGGGGGTCCCTGTCCCCAGGAGAGAAGGGGGGTCCCTGTCCCCAGGAGAGAAGGGGGGTCCCTGTCCCCAGTGGGGAGAAGGTTTCCCTGTCCTTTAGGGGGAGAAGGCGGTCTCTGTCTTGGGGGGGTCCCTGTCCTCAGAGGGGGGGGGTCCCTGTCCTCTGGGGGGGGGGGTCCCTGTCCTCGGGGAAGATGGAGTGGGATATGGGATGGTCTCACTTACCATGACATGCAGGTCCCTCATTTATGGTCGTCTGGGCTCCCTCCAGCAGCACGGATGTGCGATCATCATACCTCCAGGGAGCACAGCTGAGGCTTGACAATCTGGCAGCAATTGATGGGCACACTGGCAGCAATTGATGGGCACAGTGGCTGCGTTTGATGGCACAGTGGCAGCAATTTTTGGGTACAGTTGCTGCATTTGATGGGCACAGTGGAGGCGTTTGCTGGGCACAGTGAGGCGTTTGAAGGGCGCAGTGAGGCGTTTGATGGGCACAGTGAGGCGTTTGACGGGCACAGTTAGGCGTTTGATGGGCGCAGTGTGGCGTTTGACGGGCGCATTAAGGCGTTTGACGGGCGCAGTGAGGTGTTTGATGGGCGCAGTGAGGCGTTTGACGGGCGCAGTGAGGTGTTTGCTGGGCGCAGTGAGGCGTTTGACGGGCACAGTTAGGCGTTTGATGGGCGCAGTGTGGCGTTTGACGGGCGCATTAAGGCGTTTGACGGGCGCAGTGAGGTGTTTGATGGGCGCAGTGAGGCGTTTGACGGGCGCAGTGAGGTGTTTGCTGGGCGCAGTGAGGCGTTTGACGGGCGCAGTGAGGCGTTTGCTGGGCGTGTTTGACGGGCGCAGTGAGGCGTTTGATGGGCGCAGTGAGGCGTTTGACGGGCGCAGTGAGGTGTTTGGCGGGCACAGTGAGGCGTTTGATGAGCACAGTGAGATGTTTGCTGGGCACAGTGGCAGCATAATTGATGGCAGAACATTGTACTGTAGTTGGACTCAGTGCTATGCACGGGGGCCCGCCCCCCTCTCCAAGCTTCGCTCTGTCTTCCCCTCCCACCAACTTTCCGCCCGCCCCTTCGAGTCCATCATTTTTCTGGACCCTGGACGTCCATAAGATTTGCGCATGCGCGATTCGCTGTGTTTTAGGGTGGTGGGCAGGGCTGCTTTGGACGTTTAACCATCTCTCCGCCTCCGCCCACCCACTTGAGAACATAATATTTCTCGACCGCGGCTAGCCCCTGCGCATGCGCGATCAAGGGCCATGACATCGCGCATGCGCAGTAAAGGCCGTCATCAGCTGTTTCAGTGACGGAGCTGCACCGGAAGTGACGAGGTGAGGGTTTTTTTATGAGTCGCAATTTTTTTTACAACACCGGAGCCACGAGACCCACCAAGAAGATGGAGGCTCTGTACACAAGGGGACAGCGGTGACTTCGCTGGCTCCTGTGTCAGGTAAGTGACACATAATGGACTACTATGCGATGCATAGTAGTCCATTATGCTTTACCTTTGCAGGGAAACAAAGAAGAAGTAAACCCATTAGGGTTTACTTCCTCTTTAAGTTTTGCAGAAGACCGGCTGGCAGAGTATGCAGGTGTTCACAGCCTTTATAGTGATGAGCTTGGACATAGCTTGGAGCTTCCATTTGGAGACAGGTGTGTGTTCTGGTTAGGACCAGAGGTGCTCTACTCAAGAGACAGCACTCCATGCTGGAGGAAAGATTCCATGTCCAGTGTCGTGCTGAGAGAGTTGAGGCAACTAAGCAAGTCTTGGGGACTGAGATAGGGTTGTCACCTTTTCTTTAAGCCAAACCCGAACACTTTATCGACGCATGGCAAATAAATTTTGCCCCACTTAGTTAGATCAAAGTCATCTAATATAGGCACTCCTAATTCGAGACCCCCCCCATTAGATCAGAGTCTCCTTATACCAGTACCCCCTAGGCTACATTTACATTGGAGATTGGGGCCAGTGAGAATAGTAGATAGGTGAGGCCACCAGCCCTGTTCATTATAAGAACAGGTCACCAGAGGCCTTTGCTATTCGCTGCAGTCCACACAGCCAGCGTTTACCTGAGATTACCTTCACAGCGAAGAGGGCCGGCGGCGGCACCTAGCTGCTGAGATCCACAGCAGGAATGATTTTTGCCGCTGGCTACTATTCACACTGGCCCTAATTGCTGGTGTGAATGTAGCCTTAGAGACCCCCCTTTATATTAGAGTCACCTTATATAAGCACCCCCCCTTACATACCCCAATTAGATTAGAGACCAACTATTAGATTAGCACACCCTTAGAAACCACCCTTTAGAGCAGAGTCCCATTATATCAGGGCCCCCTTCCCCCTAGAGACCACAATTAGATCTGGTACCCCCTTTATATCAGTGCCCCTGCCCCTTAAAGATCCCCATTAGATTGCCTTACCCTGTGGCAGCCACTGCAAGCCACGAAGTGGGAACTGGAGTTGCTGGACGGAGCTAGGAAGTTGGGCAGCACTACAAAGTGCTATTTTCCTCCCACTATGCACAGTGGCATAGTGCGTCATTGGTTGCTAGAATGCCGGTGGTCCTAGTAACCAATGACTGCAAAGGTAAATGAGGCGGGGAAGAAGCTGGAGCACAGGCAGTCACTGCCAACAGGAATCTTCTCTGGGTGCATTGTGTGAGAGCACATGTTGCACTCATTGAGGATACCTCACTGAGTGGAGCCCACTTCCGGAACTTGCTCCTGCACTGGCTCCAGGACTCCAATCCAGATCTGCGGGACAGATTCACTTGAAATCCCAGGACGATTGGGAGGTATGTGTCCGGGTTTCAGGTAGACTGAAACCCGGGCACATGATTCAAAACCCAGACTGTCCGGGTGAATCCCGGACAGGCGGCAACCCTAGACTGGGAGGGAATCTGGGAGACTGAGGAAGCTAGGACAACTTGGCGATTCCAGGGGACTGAAAGAATCTGTAAGTCCCAGAGGAGTGATAGAGCCTTAAAAATAAATTCCTGATTGTGAAAGAGGAGAATGAAATGATAGAAAGTGGATGGGGAGGGTGAAGGTCGACTTCAAAAGATATGTCCATATTTAGGTGTAAAATTAAACATGGTCACATTCTGCAGCCCTTACCGGCAAACATTCCCCTTACACAATCTTCTCCCCAGAGGCTCCTGTGATTTTTTTTGAATTTGTCATGGCTGTACGTATTTCCATTCTTACAACTGCATCATTTTTTTTTTTTTGCAGGAACCTGTGAATGACAAAACTTAAAGCCGAACTTCACCCTAAACAGGAAGTAACCCAAGGCTTTCAAAAAAAAAAAATCCACTGCAAGGCAATGGCATAATGTGCTAGTGTGCATCGCATACTAGCACATTATGAAATACTAACCGTAGAAGTCCTGCAGCGGTGCGCTGCCACATCTGATAGGGCTTCCATATTCCCTCTTGTACCCAAGAGCCACTGATTGGAATTGCAATGATTTGCAGGCTCTGATGCAAACAAAAACATTTTATAATAAATGCATGTTTTTTTTAATAAATATGGGTGCATGTTTAACCACTTCAATACCAGGCACTTAGACACCTTCCTGCCCAGGCCAAATTTCAGCTTTCAGCGCTGTCGCAATTTGAATGACAATTGTGCGGTCATGCTACACTGTACTCAAACAAATCTTTTATCATTTTGTTCCCACAAATAGAGCATTATTTTGGTGGTATTTGATCACCTCTGCGATTTTTATTTTTTGCGCAAACAAATAAAAAAAAGACCGAAAAAAAATTGTTTTTCTTTGTTTCTGTTAAAATTATTTGTAAATAAGTAAGTTTTCTTCTTCAATGACGGGCACTGATATGGCTGCACTGACGGGCACTGATAAGGCAGCACTGATGGATACCGATGAGGTGGCACCAATGAGGTGGTACTGATGAGGTGGCACTGATGATGGGCACTGATAGGCGGCACTGATAGGCACTAATAGGTGGCACTGATGGGCACTGATAGGTGGCACTGGTATGCACCACTGATGGGCACTGATGGGCACTCATAGGCGGCACTGATGGGTACTTATGGGTGGCACTGATGGGTACTTATGGGTGGCACTGATAGGTGGCACTGATGGGCACTGATAGGTGGCACTGCTGGACACTGATGGGTGGCACTGATGACACTGATGGGTGGCATTGCTGAGAATCACAGATTTTATTTGGTACATGATGGTGCCAGTCAGTGCCCATTTGTGAGCACTGACTGGCACAGATTAGGCATCATTTGCATGTGGATGGCCATGGGGTACATACCTGGCCATCCACATGTTGTCCACTTCCCTGGTGGTCATTGGGGCTTCCCTGGTGGTCTAGTGTGGGCATCCGATGGGCTGCGCTGATAAACAATCAGCTCAGACCCCCCCTGTCCAGAGAGCCGCCGACCGGCTCTCCTCTACTCGTGTCTGTCAGATGCGAGTGAGGAAAAGCCGATCAATGGCTTTTCCTGTTTACATATGGTGATCAGCCGTGATTGGACACAGCTGATCACGTGGTAAAAAGCCTCCACCAATCGCTGCGAATGCGCGCCCCCACGGGCGCGGCGGCTGTTATCCTGAAGGACGTCATATGACGCCCAGTCAGGATAACAGAACCACTTCCCGCACGTCAATATGCTATTGACCGGGCGGGAAGTGGTTAAAGAGGTAATAAACCGCACCAATTTTTCATGGCATACTAGCGCATTCTGAAATACTTACCTTAGAACGAAGCCCTCCAGCGCCACGCTGTCAGGCGCTTCCATGTTCATATTATAGGCTTACTTGTAGGTACAAGGTTACAGAAAGGGTTTGCTTCCACTTTAAGCCATTAAGCAAAATATTCAAAAAGCATTTCTCTAACATACCACATGATGGCAGACATATTCCATCCATGTAACTGGTTTAAAAAAAACACTTGCTTTGTGCAAAGTTAATTCAATTATGCTCTAAAAATAACATTGGTGTGCTATAGAACACAGTAGTAACCAATCAGAAATAATCACTGACTGATTAGACTACAGAAAAGTAAAAGGGTTCTTCTGACTGGTTGCGATGGACATGATGGATGAGGGTAGAAAGGTATAAAAGGGTTTCTTGTTTGTAGAGCAACCAATCTGCTTTTTTGATTTGTATCCTAACCTGGATGTAGAAATGACAGTTCACAGGTTTCTGTAGGCGATAGGAAATATCTGTCCATCAATTCCTATAAGTGAATTTCTTAAAGCTGCTCCATAAAAGTGTTTTCCACTTTGTGAGACAAGGCTTTGAATAAATTTAGATCTTTCGCAAACGGCAAAACCTCAATCCTGATGTACCCTCTTCCTCCCAACTCCTTGACTTCCTGCAAGCAGACCTTGATTTAGGATTAAGAAATGTAACTACTTCCCACCTGGCCACTGCATATATACGTCCGGGAGGGCGTGTCCAATCACAGCCGTCATGTGATGTAAGCAAACAGCCGGTTGCTAGGCAATCGGCTCTCCTCTCCTCACACGGAAGTCGTCGCTGAGGAAAGGAGAGCGGATCGCTGCAGCCGGCTGGTGATCAGTGAGTATTAGCTGTTTTTTTACAGCTTTTTACTCACTGATCACCAGTCTAGTGTAAACACACATGTCCCCACACATGTCCCCAAAACACACATGTCCCCAAATAACAAAAACACATGTCCCCAAATAAAAACACATGTCCCCAAATAATAAAAACACATGTCCCCCACATATGTCCCAGTAAAATAACATGTGCCAATGATTATCTGCACACATATGTCCGTGATCACCTGCACACATCTGTACATGATCATTTGCGTACATATGTCCGTGAACACGCAAACCAATTATTATAAAAAAAATTTACTAAAAACATGTAGCAGAATACATTTTGGCTTAAATTTATGACAAAATTTGATTTTATTGGATTTCTTTTAAAAAAGAAAGGAGAAAATATTGTTTTTTTTCCAAATTTCCGCTATTTTTTCTGCTTATATCCTAAAGAGTCGTGAATAAATACCACCAAACTAAAGCTCTATTTGTGCAAACAAACTGATAAAAAATTCATTTGGGTACAGCATTGCATGACCGCGCAATTGTCATTGAAAGTGCGAGAGCGCTGAAGGCTGAAAATTGGTCTGGGAAGGAAAGGGGCGAAAGTGCCCAGTATTGTAGTGGTTAAAGGTACAGCTGGTGACAATCTCTGCTGTAACAACAAGAGATGGGCCGAAGATCCTTTAACCACTTGCCATCCGCGCTATGACCGAATGACGGCCACAGCGCGGATCTCAATTCCTGGGAGGCCGTCATATAAGACGGCCTCCCCTCTGCACGCTCCCTACGTGTAACCCATCAGTGCCCATCACTGCCACCCATCAGTGCCCATCACTGCCACCTATCGGTGCCCGTCACTGCCGCTTCATCAGTGTACATCAATGACGGACAAAAATTACCCATTTTATATTTTTTATAACAAAATTTAAAAAAAAAACATTTTTT
The DNA here is from genome assembly GCA_028564925.1 of Lithobates sylvaticus. Lineage (NCBI taxonomy): Eukaryota > Metazoa > Chordata > Amphibia > Anura > Ranidae > Lithobates > Lithobates sylvaticus. Next base: position 169,580,644 of record CM053037.1, on the reverse strand, counting down.
TTTTTTAAATTCTGTCTTTTTACATTTTTTTAACAAAAAATAAAAATCGCAGAGGTGATCAAATACCACCAAAAGAAAGCTCTATTTGGGGGGAAAAAATGATACAAATTTCATTTGGGTACAGTGTTGTATGACCGTGCAATTGTCATTCAAAATGCGACAGCGCTGAAAGCTGAAAACTGGTCTGGAAAGGAGGGGGGTTTAAATGCCCAGTAAGCAAGTGGTTAATAATCGAATTCTTCAAGACAGTCAAGAAGATAAATCCACCCATTGAAACAAATCTTTCCCACTTGGGATCTCTATATCACTCTGGAGCCCTTATCCAAACAGCCTTTTGCCCCATCTGATTAAGAATCCTTGTGGAGTCTGGGTGCTGCACATTTCAGATACCCACCCATCCAGTGTTGTCCCGCTGAGATTTTCTTACGCCCTGCCACTGCTCAGTCCCACGCCACAATGTTTTCTCTGACATCATTGCGAGGCCCTTGCTGGCTCTTCTGGGTTCAGCAGACGGGCCTCCCAATGATGCGCCACTAGGCACGGCCCCTCCTCCTCTGGGAATTACACAGTCATGCCCCATACACACGGTCGGAAAATCCGACCACCAAATCCATCGGATTTGGTCCGAGGGATTTAGTCCGACACTGGTGTTGCATACACACGGTCGGACAAAGTTGTCGGAAAATCCGATCATTCTGAACGTGGTGACGTTTGTTGCCTACGACGGGACTACGTAGAGGCTAGTAGCCAATAGCTTTGGTCTTGTAATGTGATCTGAGCATGCGTGGCACTTTGTCCGTCGGAATTCGCTACACACGATCGGAATTGGTGTGATCGGACTTTGTTGTCGGAAAATTTTTAGAGCAGGAGATACAACTTTGTCCGTCGGACAATCCGATGGAAAATGTCCGATGGTGTCTACACACGGTCGGAATTTCCGACAACATTGTCCGATAGGACAGAATCCATCGGAAAATCCGACCGTGTGTATGGGGCTTAAGACCTCCTGGGAGATGTTATGTACATCTCCCAGGAGGCACAGCAGGTACAGTACACGTATTCGCCTAGGTGGGTCTAAAAAAAAAAAAAGGGTAAAAAAAAACTGCTATACATGTAGTGGAGCAGAGAAGTGGTGGCCAGGAGGCACTTTCACTTTCTGGCTGAGGATCCACTTACCCACTGGGCACTTAAAGTTGTGTTCCCATTATAAAAATTTTTTTTTAAATCAGCAGCTACAAAAATTTTTTCATTACAGGATTTATATAGCGCCAACAGTTTACGCAGCGCTTTACAATATAAAAGGGAGACAATACAGTTATAATACAATAAAATACAAGAGGATTAAGAGGGCCCTGCTCAGAAGAGCTTACAATCTAATAGGGTGGGGGAGGTGGCACAAAAATACTGCAGCTGCTGACTTTTAATAATCGGACACTTACCTGTCCCAGGGTCCAGCGATGCGGGGGAAACGAAGACCCGCTCGTCTCCCCCTCCATTCGATGGCGCCGGCATTGTAACTGTGGGAGCCCGGCTGTGGCTTCACAGCTGGGCACCCACTGCGCATGCGCGAGCGGCGACGCGCGCCGTGATTGGCCGTGCAATCATCTGGGACATTTCACGTGTCCCAGATGATTGACAAGAGGGAGTGGCAGAGCTGAGCCCTTCCTGCGCTGAGGGGAAGTGATGTCAAGAGCCCAGGCACTGAAGAAGGCAGACTATGAGGGACCCCCTAGCAACAGGCATTTAGAGGTGAGTAAAAAAATATATTTTTTCCAAATTTTTATTTTTTTATTTTTTTAGGCACATTCATGATTTTTTTTTTTTTTTTGGGTGGAACACCACTTTAAACCCCCTTCCTAACCAGGCCAATTTTCAGCTTTCAGCGCTCTCACACTTTAAATGACAATTACTCAGTCATGCAACACTGTACCTATATGAAATGTTTGTCCTTTTTTTTTTGCACATATAGAGCTTTCTTTTGGTGGTATTTATTCACCACTGGGTTTTTTATGTTTTGCTCTATAAATGGACAGTGGTTGGTAAACTGGTATTTGTTTGGTGTAAGATATTACTGCGTGAGTCTTGGTAACTAAGCATGTTGGTCTGTTAATGATTAAAAGTGGTTCTGTGTAAAAATAAAGGTTAAAGTTTATTACATAATGAAAATTGGTTTAACCCTTTCACTGCCCGAGACATTTAATTTTTTTTGCACACATGTTTAACCACTTCAGCTCCAGAAGATTTTTGTCCCTTTATCACCAGGTGATTTTTTTGCTATTTGGCACTGCGCTGCCTTAACTGACAATTGCGCACTGTACCCAAAACAAAATTTATATACCGTATATACTCGAGTATAAGCCGACCCGACTATAAGCCGAGGCACCTAATTTTACCACAAAGAAATGGGAAAACGTATTGACTCGTGTATAAGCCTAGGGTGAGAAATGCGCAGCTACTGTAAGTGGAAAAGAGGGTCAACAATACCCATTTGCAGACTTACTGTGCCCATTTGCATGCCTCACTGTGCCCATTTGCAGTCATAGGTCCCCCGAACTTCAAACTTGGTAGTTAAGGGTTCCTAAATGCCCCCTAGCTGCAGCCCAAAGGGTCCCGAAATGACATTGCTGCAGATGGACACAGTTGACCGACTTTGGGGCCCCGCATCTCAGGGTCACTTAGTGCTAGGAACCCCAACTTTGGTATGCAAACCCAGTGGACCTAGCACTACAACATATAGATGGGGTTCTTAGCACCAAGTGGCCCCGAGATACGGGGCCCCAAAATTGATTCGGAAAATGTTAAGCACTTTTCTGCAGCAGAGAATGACATTTTCCGAACCGACTTTGGGGTGCTAGGTCCACTGGGTTTGCATACCAAATTTGGGGTTCCTAGCACCAAGTGGCCCCGACACTGGGGCCCCAAAGTCGGTCAGGAAATGTCATTCTCTGCTGCAGAAAAGTGCTTGACTCCAGTATAAGCCGAGGGGGGCATTTTCAGCACAAAAAAATGTGCTGAAAAACTCGGCTTACACTCGAGTATATCCGTTACTTTTTTCCCCCACAACTAGAGCTTTCTTTTTATGGTATTTGATCACCACTGGATTTTTTCTTTTTTATTATATAAAGGAGACAAAAAATTTGAAAGAAATTCAATATGTTTCACTTTCTGCTATAAATCATATCCAATGAAAAAAAAATGTCATTAGTATAGTGAGAGTATATAGTGCCAGGCCCATACACAATGCTGTCATGGAGTACCAACCCTCAATTTAAACTGTGGGAAAAGGAATATGTATTGGATTAGGGCGTTAAATTGCCTCCTTCAGACAATTAAAAAAACATGTTAACATTTAAATGTTTATTAGAAAATAGAAAAAGACTTAAAGCGGAAGTAAACCCATCCATAAAACAGTTTCATTTCCGGCATGTGCTGGAAATTTAACACTCTCATTGGTTGTGCTCTCAACCAAACTGTCAAACCATCCAATGGCTGGTGTCTAAACTGATCACATGTGCAGCATCATAACAGTTGTAGATTAAACAGAGGCAAATATGGCTTACACTTACACTATAAAGACATAAAGTATAAAACAATAGGGGAATAACACACATAATTACAATAAAAACATTGGTGTATACAGTATACAAAAATATTTTAATTTAACATTTTACCATTTTTTGTAATTGTCTAGAGGAGATCATTTAACACCTTAATCCAATACATATTCCTTTTCCCAAAAATATAATTTCTTTATAAATTTTGACCAAACTGTATTCTGCTACATGTTTTTGAAAAAGAAAATCCCAATAAGTGTATATTGATTGATTATTGAAAATTGTTATACTACTAATGGCGATGATCAACGACTTATAATGGAACTGCGATAGTGCGCCAGGAAATCTGACACTGACTGATGCTGGGGGAACTGACTAACTGCCACTGACATCACCAGTACATCATTACAGTGATCAGTGATAATAATATACACTGTCATTGTACTAATGACACTGGCTGGAAAGGGGTTAACATCTAGGGCGATCAAAGGGTTAAATGTGTGCCTAACTATGTATAATGCTTGTAAAGTGTGCTGCTTTTACTAAGAGAGCTCTTAGTTTCCCATTGCTGCTTTGCAGGGATGAGAAACAGAGAGATCATTCCCTCTGTACAGAGCTCTGTGTTGTTTACCAACACAAGAGCTCTGGGCTTTGATAGTGTGATTGCACAAAGACGATCAGCAGGTCCCGGGCGTGAATTATTGGCTTGGACTTACTGACAGGCTCCTGCTGTGTGCAATTACAGTGGGTGCCGGGTGGCACGCCCTGAACCCGGAAGTGGGAAGCGACGTAGGGGTGCGTAAAGATTACATAAAACATAAAAAAAATTCTGAAAGCAGACACCCTAGAGCAGGGGTCTCAAACTCAAATTCATCGGGGGCCGCATCTGCAGGATGGTTGCCCTCAAAGGGTCCGTTGTATCTGTAGGGCAGGGGTCAGGATTGAGCTACGTATAGAGTGCAGGGGTCAGGATTGCGCTATGTACAGAGTGCAGGGGTCAGAATTGCGCTACGTACAGAGTGCAGGGGTCAGGATTGCGCTACGTACAGAGTGCAGGGATCAGTATTGTGCTACGTACAGAGGGCAGGATTGCGCTACATAGAGTGCAGGTGTCAGGATTGCGCTACGTACAGAGTGGAGGGGTCAGGAGTGTACTATCCAGTGTGCAACATCTCATTTCCACCCCTCCTCCTTGGTTCTGACCTCAGCACCCATCACTGTCCTCCCATCCCCCCACCTCTGCACACATTTGCCTCCATATGCCCCCCCCCCCCATCAAGTTTCCTCCCTTCTGCACTCTCTCCTACCTTCCTAACTGGCCCAGCTCTGGTACCTCCCCGTATAGGCAGGTCCCTCCGTTTGTATTGGGCTATAAGTTAGTACCTCCCTCTAGGGCGGATCTCTGTGTTCAGTATCAGTACCAAATAAGCAGCAAAACACTGTCTCTCCAAGTGCTTAAAAAGCCCGCCCTCAGGACGCAGCCCGCTCGATGGAAAAAAAAACAGAGCTGTCAGCAATCACTCGCTGGAGGGACTGGGGAGACGAGAGCACGGAGGCAGAGACAGAGCGGTGGTGGAGGCAGAGATAGAGCGGCATTGGAGGCAGAGACAGAGTGACGGCGGACGCAAAGCTGAGGCAGGGGTGGAGACAGAGCGGAGGCAGGGGTGGAGGCGGAGACAGAGTGGAGGGGAGATGTTTACTCTTATTGTCATGGAGACCTGCCACGCATGCGCTAATACAAAGTTGCACCGCTCGCGGGACTGAGGAGGATGTTTTCCCTTGTTGCCTTGGATACCTGCAGAGAAAAAGAGGTAGCGGCCGGAGGCTGCTGTGCGGGCCACATGACAAGGCCTGGCGGGCCGGATTCGGCCCGCGGGCCTTGTGTTTGCCACCTGTGCCCTAGAGAATAAGATAGTAATAGTTCAAAATTTTTATGTTTCACGATATTACTGCAAAGGTCTAGGGACTGCAAAATTTCAGTAAAAACTACACTTAAGTTAATTTTAGGGCACAGAAACACAATAAATTACAAAATTTTTTTGGACAAAAAAAATAAAAAAATTTGGAGGTTGCACCGAGTAAATAGATAACCAACATGTCAAATTTATATTTGCTTGCCCCCAGTGAAATGGCCATTTTCCCTCCCGGTGTCACGTGACTCGTTAGTGTTACATGGTCTCAGGTGTGAATGGGGATCAGGTGTGTTAAATTTGGTGTTATCGCTCTCACTCTCTCATACTGGTCACTGCAAGTTCAACATGGCACCTCATGGAAAAGAACTCTCTGAGGATCTGAAAAAATTAATTGTTGCTCTATATAAAGATGGCCTAGGCTATAAGAAGATTGCCAAGACCCTGAAACTGAGCTGCAGCACGGTGGCCAAGACTATTCAGCATTTTAACATGACAGGTTTCACTCAGAACAGGCCTCGCCGTGGTCAACCAAAGAAGTTGAGTGCACGTGCTCAGTGTCATATCCAGAGGTTGTCTTTGAGAAATAGATGTATGAGTGCTTCCAGCATTGCTGCAGAGGTTGAAGGGGTGGGGGGACAGCCTGTCAGTGCTCAGACCATACGCCGCACACTGCATAAAATTGGTCTGCATGGCTGTCATCCCAGAAGGAAGCCTCTTCTAAAGATGATGCACAAGAAAGCCTGTAAACAGTTTGCTGAAGACAAGCAGACTAAGGACATGGATTACTGGAACCATGTCCTGTGGTCTGATGAGACCAAGATAAACTTATTTGGTTTAAAATGGTGTCAAGTGTGTGTGGCGGCAACCAGGTGAGGAGTACAAAGACAAATGTGTCTTGCCTACAGTCAAGCATGGTGGTGGGAGTGTCATGGTCTGGGGCTGGATGAGTGCTGCCGGCACAGGGGAGCTACAGTTCATTGAGAGAACCATGAATGCCAACATGTACTGTGACCTACTTAAGCAGAGCATGAACCCCTCCCCTTTGGAGACTGGGCCGCAGGGCAGTCTTCCAACATGATAACGACAACAAACACACCTCCAAGATGACCACTGCCTTACTAAAGAAGCCTAGGGTAAAGGTGATGGACTGGCCAAACATGTCTCCAGACCTAAACCCTATTGAGCATTTATGGGGCATCCTCAAATGGGAGGTGGAGGAGCACAAGGTCTCTAACATCCACCAGCTCCGTGATGTCATCATGGAGGAGTGGACTCCAGTGGCAACCTGTAAAAGCTCTGGTGAACTCCATGCCCAAGAGGGTTAAGTCAGTGCTGGAAAAAAATTATGGCCACACAAAATATTAACACTTTGGGTCCAATTTGGACTTTTTCACTTAGGGGTGTACTCACTTTTGTTGCCAGCAGTTTGGACATTAATGGCTGTGTGTTGAGTTATTTTGAGGGGACAGCAAATTTACACTGTTATACAAGCTGTACACTCACTACTTGTATTTTAAAGCACAGTTCACCTTTACCATAAAAAAAAAAAAAAAAAAGGTCCATGCAGGTAAGGGACGTCTGTAAATGAAAACAAACTGTGCAGCTTTGACCATTTATCCTTAATCATTTCTGTATTCACAAACTTCCACTTAAAAACCCCAGAGGAAGTCACGTGACCCTGTAACGAAACGCGTACGCTGCGGGGCTTACTGGCTGACGTCATCACGCTCACAGATACAGGAAGTAACGGTATTGGAGCTGTGTGATCGATGTGCAATACATCCTTATGTTTAAGGACATAGGCAATTATATTGTGGTGCTCATAAGTGCGTTTTTTATGTGGAAGTGTGTGAATAAAGGAATTATTATTAAGGATAAAGCACTATTTTAGTCCTTCCTATGGCTGAATGGAGGAGGAGAGGAGAGAGGGAGTTGGAGAGGTCATCTCAAAGGAGAAGGTTCTGCAATTACTTGTGGTAAAGTTTGGAAGTAGGCTGAGGACCACCCAAGTGACATTGTGGTGTATTGCAAGCCCATCTAACCACTTCCTGCTGGAAGGCTGTCATATTATGTTCTTAGGTTGAAGTGGTGATATCAAGATGATGCTTGCAGCTACAGGCATCATACAGATATAGTTGTTTTCAGCCTGTCTTTTGTAAAAGCCATCCTAGCTGCTGATTAGCCACTGGATGGCTTTTACAAGCAGCAGGAGGGGATGTTCCCTCCTTCCTGCTGCCCAATGGCGCCTCTCTGGGCTCTACTGTGCGATCAGGAGGGCCGGCGGGCCGCTGGATTTCCATAGAACCAGCCTTGGACCGGATGGCCCCCGGCCATCTCTATGGTCCTGGGAGGCCGGATGTGATGTCAGGACGTCACTTCTGGTTTCCCCTGAAAAGTGGGGATCCGTCATCTGGAGATAATTCCGAAAATCATCCGGATTATTCTCCTGGAGCTCCCGCAGCAAAGGCATAGACATAATTGGTCATGATTAAGCAACCAATTTTTTGTCCAAGAACTCCTCCTCCTCCTGTTCCTGGACTGAACTTGGGTCAAAACTCCTAGCCCAATAATCACACGTTCTCTCCTTCGATTACGCAACATGGCTGGTTAACGAACGGCCGTTCAGAAACGAACTGAAAAGCACGAATCAACACTCACCAAACTTCTATTAACACAAAATTAGCAGAAGGAGCTCAAAGGGTGGCGCTTGGGAAATGAACTTCCTCTTTATAATCTCGTGGTACGTCACTACGTTCGTGTTTGTCAAATGACACGCGTACCGTTAGTATGCAAGACAAGATCCTGGCACACACCGCTTTGACATAAATCAGGAGCTCGGTCGGGCAACAATCGTACCGTGTGTACGAGGCTTTAGGCATGAAAGGGTTTTTAACCGCTTCCCGCCCGCCGGCCGTCAAATGACGACTGGTCGGCGCGGCTCTTGTTCTGGCTGGATGTCATATGGCGGCCTCCCAGAACGACCGCTCTTGCGCGCCCATGGGAGTGCGCATCGCAGCGATCGGTGGTGCGGTGTGTCTGACACACTGCTACACTGATCTCGGTAAAGAGCCTCTGATAGAGGCTCTTTACCACGTGATCAGCTGTGTCCAATCACGGCTGATCACGATGTAAAAAGGAATTCCTCACTCTCGTCTGACAGACGCGAGTAGAGGAGAGACGATCGGCTGCTCTTCTGACAGGGGGGTCTGTGCTGATTGTTTATGAGCGCAGCCCCCCCACGGATGCCCACCCAGGACCACCAGGTTGCTGCCAGGACCACCAAGGATGGCCACCACACTGGACCCCCCAGGTATGCTACCCTAGACCACCAGGGAAATGCCAATCAGTGCCCAGGCAGCTGCCAATCAGTGCCCATCCCCAATGCCTGCCATTGCCATCAGTGATGTCTAACAATGCCGTCTATCAGTGCCCATCAGTGCCACATATCAGTGCCCAGCAGTGCCCCCTATCAGTGCCCAGCAGTGCTGCCTATTAGTGCCACCCATAAGTACCCATCAGTGCAGCCTTTCAGTGCCCATCAGTGTCGCCTATCAGTGCCCACCAGTGCCACCCATGAGTGCCCATCAGTGCCGCCTATCAATGCCCATCAGTGCTGCATATCAGTGCCACCTACCAGTGCCCATCAGTGCCGCCTATCAATGCCCATCAGTGCTGCATATCAGTGTCACCCATCAGTGTCGCCCACCAGTGCCCATCAGTGCCGCCTATCAGTGCCCAGCAGTGCCACCTCATTGGAGCGGCCTTATCAGTACCAGTCAGTGCCACCTTATCAGTGCCCATAAGTGAAGGAGAAAACTTACTTATTTACAAAATTTTATAACAGAAACAAACGAAAAAAAAAAAAAAATATATATATATAAATATATATATATATATATATATATATATATAGTTTTTTAAATCGCTCCGGTCCCCTCATGCTCGTACGCAGGAGGGAATGCACACGTAGCTCGTGCCCGCATATGTAAACGACGTTCACACCACACATGTGAAGTATCGCCGCGAACGTTAGAGCGAGAGCAATAATTCTAGCTCTAGACCTCCTCTGTAACTCTAAACTGGTAACTTGTAACAAAAATTGTAAAGTGTCGCCAATGGAGTTTTTTAGTAGTTTAGCGCCGTTCCATGAGTGTGCACAATTCTAAAGCGTGACATGTTAGGTATCTATTTACTCGGTGTAACATCATCTTTTATATTTTAACAAACGATTGGGGTATATATTGTGTTTTTTGCATTAAAATTATAAAATATAAAGTGTATTTGATCCAAAAAAAAAATTGTTAGAAAAATCGCTGAGCAAATACTGTGTGACATAAAAAATTGCAACGGAAGCCATTTTATTCTGTAGGGTCTCTGCTAAAAATAAATATATATATATAATGTTTGGGGGTTCTGAGTCAT